>JASDQU010585859.1:16994-32974 GCA_032191745.1 Picea mariana | reverse complement strand
ACCAGTGACTGCTTTGAGCGACAATCAACAGTGTTATGCCAAGGGTTGTTATGGAAGCCACACCACTTCCCGATATCTTTCTTTGTCTTTCTGGTGTCCTTCTTTGCTTACGGCTTGGACTGGTTGTCCTGATACTCTCCATATTTTATCTATCCTTTGTTTGTTGGGTTGGGTCCACTCTTTCCTGGATTTTGTTGTGAGGGGTTCCTAGGCCCAGATTGCTGTGTCTTTTGTTTGAGCTTTTGCTCAATTTTGACGGCATATCGGTAGGCCGCGCCCAAGGATGAGATGTCCAGAAATTCCATTTCGGTATGGATTTATCTATGTATAGCACCACGATACTTGAGCACCATATGTCACTCTAAATATTTTATACCCAACTTGGTGCGTAAGGTATGGAAGATATTTGTGAAATCTGGCACTGCTTGGTCTCTTTCTTGCCGCAATGTGGTCCATTTGGTATACAGGTCATCATAACTTTTGATAGGGTAGTATTTTTCCTTAATAGCATCCCTGAAGGATTCCTAGGTGGTCGTGACTGAAAATAATGAGGTTTCCTCTATTTTCTTTTGCTCACAGAAAGTTTCCCACTAATCTTTGACATGGGGAACGACTTTGAGGAGTGCAAAAGTAATATTTTCTTTATTCGAAAAGCTATGTAAAGAAAAATACCCTTCTAGTAGATTCAACCACTTGTCTACAACATCTGCGTCTATCTGACCTTCAAATATATGAATATAGAAGTTTATTTTTACCTTTAAGGGGGCGGTGCCTCTGTTTGAAGAAGATGCATCGCCTGTTGGTAGCCGCCGAAGGATTTGTGTGGAACTATCCATCATCTCGTTCCTCTGTTGCGTGAGGGCTTCCTCAATCAACAGTTTGAAAGGATCTCCTATCCCATCATATTTCTTTTCTCCTGCCATGGGAGGTCACTTGGGCATGCAAGAGCTTCTTTCCTCAATAGAAACAAGCTCGAGACCCAACTCTTTGTACTCCGACCTCGTTGGGTAAATGCATTAAGACGACAAGGAGCAGACCGATCTGATACCACTGGTCCAGATTTTATGAGTAGAATGAAATGAATATAGATTATTAATAGGTGCTTAACACAAAATAACAGAGATACAATAAAACTGGTTTTCTATTCAATAATGAAATAAGCTGNTAAAATGCAGCGGAAACAAGCTTCCTAGAATGGTGGTAGCTTATCTCTGAGAAGAGATGTGACGGCAGCGTACATTCGCAAGAAGAAGGTTACAATGAGGCTCTGAAGGCCTTTTTAAAATAAGAAAGAATGCCAAAAAACCTAGACATCCAAAAACTTAACCCTAGGAGATGAAGCGCCAAAAGTCTTGTGGGCCCCGTTTGAGTAAGTTAGTACATCAACTTTCCGTGGGCGTAACTTTTGCATACGATCTCCGTTTTAGGTGTGTGATAGCCTGTTGGAAAGGTATCACAAAGGAGATTCATTTTTAGGTCTCAATCATTCCTTTGGTTATAATTGAGGAGCTCTATCCCAAAAAACCTTCATTTAGGCCCTCAAAATGGCCCTGGAAGTTAAAACTGCTAAAAATAGTAAATTGCCAAAATTGTTAGAAAATTGTTTTGAGCCAGTTGGAAAAGGTGGATGGCAACCGATATACATCTATATCATGTTGTTTTATTCTTGGTTGATGCACATCTTTAAGAGTTGTCTTGGTGGTTGATCTTGATGAGTATATCTGTTTTGGTTTATAATATTGATCATATAGGTTGTTGTGGTAGGTTTTTTGGACAGGTTGTTGTGACAGGTTATTCATACATGTTTGGTGCATGGTTGATGCACCCATTGATGGTACAGTTTGAGGTACAAGTTGGTGCGTGGTTGATACACTTGTTTATGGTATAGGTTGATTACAAGTTGTTTGGCACATGTTGATGCATGGCTGATGCACTTGTTTATGATATAGGTTGATTCATGGTTGATGCATTGTTTAGGTTATTGGTAGATGTTGTTTGGTGTAGGTTGATTGGTACAGTGATAGTGTGACAGTGGTTCCATCATTCTACTTATACATCAGGGCATTTGGATGGGTCAAGGACAGGTGGTTTTAGCTGGAGAACATAGGGGGTTGTAGCCTCCTTCTGGTTGTAGCCAAAGAATTGGGGAGTTGGATCTTCCCTCAAGTTGTAGCCTTAGAAACTAGAGGGTTGGAGCCTCCTTCCAGTTGCAGTTGGAAAAAAAAGGAAGTTGGTGCTTCCAATGAATGTAATTCTTAAATACATAGAAGAAAAATCATTCTGTGGTTTTCTCCCGCTTTGGGTTTCCACGTAAAACACTGGTGTACTATGTATGTGTGTGATTGTTCATTTGTTCATTATTTATTTACTCTGAAACTATTGGATGATAATGCTACATTGATGTAACACTTGCATTTTATGGTGAAAAAGGATTAAATTCCTTTATTACTTATTCACCACCCCCCCTCTTAGTAATCACACAATTGGTATCAGAGCTAGTTCCTTCGTGAAATAGTTTAACCTCTAGAAGGAGATCATGGATTATTCTGATAATGGAGTACCAATGTTTAATGGTCACAATGATTTTAAGTATGATATGTGGAGCAGAAGGATGAAAGTATTTTTATAGGCACAGGGACATTATATTTGGTTATCAGTTGTTACAGGATATGATAGTTGAAAAAGGGAAAAGAATGCAACCAAGAAGGAATTCAATAAGAATAACATAATAGCAATGGATTTCATCTGGGAAGGATTACCTAATCCGGTAAGAGAAAAGGTTGGTAAATGTTCATTAGCCAAAGAACTTTGGGATAAGTTACATGAAATATATTCTTCACCCATCAAAGATTTAGAAAATGCTAAAGAATATGTAGATACATATCAAGAAGAATTATGTTCACCATTTCAAACAGATTCAGAAGATGAAGAGTACATAATCACCAGAGGTATGTTGCTTTTCTTTAATTGTGAAAAACATGGACATCTTGAAATAGAATGCGATGAAGGAAATCAGACAGAAAAAATAATTGAAAAGGAATACAATTATGAAGCATAATTGATTAGTGCTTTAGATGAACTAAGAGAAGAAAACAATTCAATTAAGAAATAATTGATGAAAAAATAGGAAAGTGTTCACATTTTTGAAGAATCCCAATAGGTCATCGAGAACTTAAGAACTCAGCTAGAAGAAGATAGAAAGATTGAAGAAAATATTGAATATAAAAATAAGTATTTGGAAGCCAACATAGAAGAAAAGAAGGAAGAAGCGGAAATGAGAGAGAATATATTGACAGATCATCCTAAGGAAAGAACTAATGATCTAAACTAGCTTCAAGTAGAGTTTGATTAAGAAGAGAAAGGACTTGAAGAATAAATAATCACATTAAAATTCATCTTGAAGAAGCCAAAAGAATATAAGAATTCATGAAGTCTCAGATAATGAAGAAAGAAGAAGAGGTTGAGAAACTTGAAGAAGTTGTTAGAATGAGAAGTAAAATCGTCAAGCTCAACAAGAACGTTGAAGAGATAGAACCATCCACATCAGTTATAGAGAGTGAAGAGAATCACTCTAGGTTGCTAGAAAATAAGACTGAAGAAAATAGAAAGAGTTATGCATAAGTACCCAAAGGAAGGAATCATGGTAAACCAGAATATAAAAAAACTATTGAAGATACATCTTCAAGAAGACCATCCATGTTCAAGCCACAAAAAAATCTTCAAGCATGATCATGATCAGTCAAGGAAAAAATTCAGAAGGACTACACCAAAAAGAAGATCATTCACTCCCAGGTATGAAAATTTATTTTATGGTCATTATTTTTATTGTACTAACATTGGATATAAGCTTGCATATTGCAAGGATTATAAAAGAAATGTTCAAGCAAGAAATGTCTATGTGGCCCCACGTAATATTGAATGTTACAAATGTCATAACTATGGACACATGGATAGTGATTGTAGAAGCATGATCGATACTTACATGAAAGAGAACACTAATATCAGATGTAATAAATCCTGGATAAGAAAAAACAAAGAACAAGTGAAAAAAGACCAGGTCCCAGAGATCGCAATATTCGCAATAAAATGAGATGAAGAAAATTCTACAGAGAAAAATTAAGATGTCAGATACATAAAGGTTTTGAAAATAACTGAAAGAAAAGAAGGATAGGTAAATAAGGAACAGGTTCAAGAGATTGTACTTTCAGGCATTGTAGTGAAATATGAATACACAAACAGAAAGAAACAAGTCAGAGCTTCGAGAGATGATGAATCTACCAATGAAGATGATGATGAATACACATTAAAGTAGGAATTGTTTTGAGCCATACGAGTTAGAGACTCCTAGGTAATATGAATATTAGACAAGGGGGTTCTATGCGATAGCTATGACAGATCAAAGAACCATCCTTCGAGCAGCTTGCAGATTTTGAGAAGACAGATCAAGAGAAATCAATTAGCATAAGTATGGTTTGATATATTAATCAAGACTTCATGATAGTATAGTGATAAATGGGTCATCATTATGGACAATTGTGAAAGTAGAGTTTTGGACAGTATGGACAGAGATGGATTCCTAAGAATAATTAACATGTTTGGACAAATATATGACAGTGGATGAGAGCATGGATTCATAGATTGGTTCAGAGAGTGGTTCAGAGACAAAGGAACATTATCATAATGGATGATAATTACACAGGAAATGGATCGAGCAATGCTAATGGATTCCATATTGACAAATATTTTTTGGACACATGCAATGCATACAACAATTCACATTCAAAACAAAGTAATTCTCAGAAACAACAACGACAAAACTCCCTAGGAACTATGGAAAGGAAGCACAGACAACAACCTCTACATCAAGGTAACTCAATATAGTATTTTATTAATTGAAATTTATGTTGATGATATTGTTTTTGGAAGTAATAATGACAGGTTAAGATAGAAATTTGCAAAGGATATGAAAAATGAATTTGAAATGTCATTACTTGGAGAACTATCCTTCTTTCTGGGTCTTCAGATATGTCAAAGAAACCAAGGAATTTTTATTTCTCAAACTAAGTATATCAAAGAAATGCTAAAGAGGTTTAGAATGGAAGATTCCAAACTAGTTACCACTCCTATGAAAACCAATCACAAGCTGAGAAAATATGATGATTCAAAGTCTACAGACCAGAGGAAATAAATGTCAATGATTCGTAGCTTAATATATGTGACAACATCCAGACCAGATGTAATTGAGGCAGTTGGACAGGTGGCATGATTTCAAGAAGTGCCAAAATAATCACATGTATTAGCAGTGAAAAGGATTTTTAGATATCTCAAAGGAACATAAGATTTGGGATTATGGTATCCAAAAGGAAAGGATCTATCACTTATTGCCTACACAGATGCAGATTGGGAAAGTTGCATTGATGACCGAAAAAACACAAGTGGATCATCGTTCTACTTGGGTGAGTGTTTAGTATCATGGTTAAGCAAGAAACAATAATTGGTATCCTTATCTACAGCTGAGGCAAAGTATATTGCAGCAACAACATGTTGTACCTAGTGTTAGCGTTAGAAGTCACTCCTGGATTGTAGCAAGAGGAGAGCCCAACACCCATCAGTTTTATGTCATGGGTTGTTTTATAAAGAGGGTGATCAAATGAGAGAGTGAACCTAGAATAATATCTTTTCAACTCAAAAAACTGGGATAGAGATGTGTAGCTGAGTGAGGTCTTAGTATAACTTAGGCTAGTAAGTTTCATAGTGGTGAGTAGGCAGAAGAAACATGAGATAGTGCGAAGGTCTACTCTAGACATCCGGTGTTATTAGATAAATCGGTAGGTGCGGACACTAACTGATCTCCAGAGTGATCAAAATAATGTGTAACTTTCAGTCTTCCAACAAACTATAGATGAGGAAGTTTTAGATGCAATATCCTCTTGGTCTGAGAACTTCAGGACACTCAAAACGTTACAGAAACAAGAATAGTCAAACCTACACTATATTACTTCCAAAACACTCGAATGGATCATCCATGCCTGAGATTTCAGAGTGAAAAGAAAAACAATGAGAGAGGAGGCTAGTTTCCATTAAACAAGAAATCTCAAACAACAATTCATAACCAGAGAACCAAAAATTTCATTAAAGCATTACAATTCGGGAGCATATCTCTACCATCGATCCCTACAAAAATTGAAAAAATTCCTACATATACTCAGACTGGCTCAAACTGTCTGAGACCCGATCATGTCATGCATTCAAGGCTTTACATAGAAGAACCCCTCTTTCAGGCTGAGCATCCAGATGTTGGGCAGACTTCCCATCCAACCGTCTATCGGATGCGATCTCTGTCAGAAAAGGATTGATAGTCTGCCTCGGTGCTCATCTTTTCCCGGATTTCCATTTATGGTATAAGACGACGTTCAACCACCATCAACTACATCAATAACTGCTTTCTCGGGATTCAAAAAGTCCCGGTCAACTTTATGCCATTAAGACGTGGAAGCCTTCTCACTTGGCCATTTGCAGATGAGATGGACTTTGGCAAGGATGGCTAGGTGGATGAGGTTGAGGTGATGGGGTGAGCAAACTGGACAAAGGCAACCAGGTGGAGGGGACACTGAGGTTGAGACATCGGTTGATGAGGTGAAGTGTCATGGGAAGGTGACGAGGAGTGAGAGGTGGAAGAAGGAAGGGGAGTGAAAGATGATGATGTGACACCAGAGGAGAAGGATGAGGTGGTACTATGACACTTGAAAAAAATGCGACGGAGTATGGATAGGGTGTTACACATCAAAATTACTCACTTCAATAGTGTCACAAGTGTCGTCATTATAAGTCTTCTAAGTGTCGCATCTTGACCAAAAGTGTTGCAAGTTTCATAAACATCATACTGCCATCTTTCCCATGTTGTGCCTCTAACAACATCACAAAGAAAATTAAGACATCCCAAAGACTAGTTTTGAAGAAGAGAAGTCACTTGACAAGGAGTACAAACCTTTTGACACTGAAAGAACCACTAAAAAATGGATTTTGGAGAGGAGAGCTCCCCTACCCACTGTCAAGGAGTGCTGGCGCTCCCTGAGCCTCTTTGGGGGAGTGTTTGAGTTCCCTGTGCACCCTTTTGGGGGAGCTCTACCCCTTTTTTGAGAAATTTTTGGGTTTGTTGAGGAAAATTGGGGAAGAATCCCTCAATTCCTAAAGGTAGTTGGATTTGAATAGATGGTCAAGGCATGATCTTAGGGAATATCCTCAACTAAAGGAGAGGAATCCTCAACTTATCCCAAAGATCTCTCAAGTGTTTGGACCTCTCCAAGGTTATATAAGGAGGCCTTCACATGGTGAAAGGTACATGGAAAAGATTGGAGATGTGAAACTTATGATTTCATGAGTGAGATGTCATCAAAGCAATTAGTGTATATTACTTGAGAAAAGGGGTTGGACAAGGAGAATCGAAAGAAGCTGTTGCACCTTCATTTAAAAGATTGTAAGTACTTTTACTTGTTCTCATTAATAATCAATGCTTGGTCTGTTTCTTTCAAACTTGTGCTTGTTCCATATGATTTTTTCTACAGTAGATGGATCTATGATTGAGATAATCTTAGTAGAGTAGGAAGTCCATTGCATCTTTTCTTTTCCTACAAGATCTCTCAAGGAGCTCAGATCGAAGCTCAGCCAGGACTTTTTAAGGACAAACGTCGATAATAAGGTACATATCTTTCTCCTTCTCTTTCATTCATTAGCTTGATTAGATATAAAAGGATGTCAGTGTCCATGTTAAGCACTTTTCTGTCTTGGCCTTAGGATTCTAGAGACCAAGAGGGAATCCACTTGTCCATAGGGTGATTCACTTACAACAGAAATTGACGACTCCACTGGGGAAGAGCTTTGATTTTTGTTTCCATTCCTAGATATTGTTTTGTCCCTTTTCCCACTGATTTGACCTTCTCCATATTGTCTTTTTTATTCTTAGATTTGTTTGATTGCCTCTTTATATCATCATGATCACCCTGATTGACTAAATTTCCTTGATTTTTTGCGTTTCTGGGCCTTTTTCTGAGCTTTTGTAGCAGAGCGCTCCCCTGCCCTTGCTAGTAGAGCACCAAGACTCCCTGGTGGTCTTACACAGAGTGTTGGAGAACTCTGGTACCCCTTACACCAGAGCGCTATCCCATTTTTAGTGAAAATCATCCAGGTTTTCAATTTCCGAAGTTCAATTTTTTACCTTTCTCACTTGCTCAGGGTCTCATACTCCCATTCCATATTGGTATTGGCTTTAAAACACCTTATTTATGAGAATTCATCCTCTTTTTTGGGGGATTTTGACATTTTATTTCCTTGCCTTGAAGCCACTCTTTGTCTTTACTGACCTAGAGTTAACTTGTTGTTTTCTTCTCCTTTATCTGACTAAGTGAAAAATTTTGTGAGGAAATAAAAAGGTCTGTGAACCTTTTCATTTGATATTTGAGGTCAACTTTCCATCATTTATCTTTTGTTTGAGTTTTTTTGGTTCTTGTTTTCAATTTGGTTATCTTTGTCCTTCTTGTTTATTCACAACGAGAGTGTATTTTTGTTTTGTGTGAGGTTTGCTTCTCATTTTTTAATCCTAAACTCTGATTGACATTAGAAGTATTACATCTAATTATCATTCACATATAAGAAAAATGACATGTTTTAGTGATTGGTTTGGATATTAGAAGGCATTTCTAAAATTTTTAGCATTCCATTGGATTTGATTGAGAAACAACTATATGAGGATATTTCATTTTAGTGTTTGATAGTGAAACCAACTTTTTCTCTTTCCCCTAAATAGCCATTCAATGAAAGACAACGACCGCTTATAATTTTCTTGTGCATTTTTTGGGAATTGAGTCATTATACCATCAGTTTCATTGTCATACACCCTTTGAGTAAAGAATAACTGTAAAATCATCGCTAATTAAAATTATCTGGAAAAAAAAAAAAATTAGGATCTTCCACCAACATTAGGCAAGGATTATCACTTTGGATTAGGCTGTGAGTACAACTCTCCAAAGTTTTCAAAAAAAACATTAGCACCCTGAGAGAGGGAGAGTCAAATCCAATTGTCATATAGGCTTTCTAGGATCCCCCTCTCACATAGGGGTTATGCATGAGGTCGCATTCGGTTGAATTATGGGGATTATCCCTTTGTGGTTCAACTATTTGTAGTGGTCAAATCGTATATTGAGGGTCACTTGAGGGTATACCCACGATTATGTGTGGGAGCCTCTTGAGTTGATTTTGGACTTGTTATCCTGCCCATACATTCGGATCGAACTGTCAACTATACCCACCCAGGGGATGACTTCGAGTTGGTGTCCTTAGTTTCCATAATCCTTAGGTACTGACACGAGGTGATGGTGAAGGGAAGTCTCACTGTACCTGGAACAAACATTGGTCAAACTCACTCCTGCTCCTTGGAGGGTAAATCCACAATTACTACTTGGAAGCTTGCACCAAGGTGAAATTCCATTAAGAAGGTTGCCATTGTAACTGTTCCACCATATCCTAGCCCCTTCTTGACTTGATCACGCGACATTGGATTTCATCACCAACTAGTACGATCATTGAGAGAAGTTTTGTTTGCTTGGTTTTGATTCCTAGATTTTATTAGCGTATGCTGTTTATTTTTGTTAGTTGGCCCTATATTTTCAGCATGTATTTTTATTCTCCAAAATTGATCCTGTAGATGATAAAGGTCTTCGTCGATCTCGTAGGATGCAAGGGTTGCCTCCGGAAGGCTACCAACCCTTACCTCCTAACCCTCCAGAAGACAACTACCATGGAGAGGTAGAAAATCAATCTGACGCTGGGAGTGTTGTTGCTCCTCCGTTAGACAATCAAGAAGGCACTTTGGTTACGATTGAGAATCCCACTCCTCTCACATCTGTGTCTACCATTCGTCTCGAACCAATTTTTCTTTGTTTAGACTCCCTTGGGAACGTCATAGACAAAGAAGTCCCACAGTTACCTGCGAGAGATTTTACCGACATATATATGGGATCCATAGAACCAACCTTTGGTGATGAGTATAGGAATCATGTTTGTCCTACCACTGCAGTAGACACAAATCTTGCACCTTCTTGTTCTGTATGGAGGAATTCATCAGGACACGATCTCTATGAGCACTTTGAATCCTTTCGACAACCCTTTAATCCTCATGACCCTCCTATTGAAAGTGGGCCATCTGTTCAAACTATGAATCACTCCATCGATCAGGTCATTAACCCTATTGTTGTGTCAACAAAATTTTATCCTAATGCTGGACTCATCACCTCTACTCTTTCCCAAGGCACTTTGATCCCTACCCCCACTTTTACAAACTTTCACTCTACAGCTCCACATGTTCCGCACGATCTTGCTAGGACATATTTTCACCCGTGAATGCAAACCCTTTCCAGCCACATACAATCGACTAGAGGGAAACCACCATCTATTGGACCTATCCCTCCTAGAAGACCACCATCCTATTGCAGGCCTACCCCTCCCAGGGGACAGCCCCCTTTCCATGTTCTTCCAGGAGGGAAACCTCCCTTTGCCAGTCATACCTCAGTCGTTAATCCACCACTGGCAGGGGGTCAACCTTCGTCTGCTAGAAACCCTTCACAATCCTAGTGAGTATCTTCTAGAGGCACATTTACCCAACCCCACGTTGGGGGGCACTCATATCATAACCCACAAGGAGTATCAAATCATGTTCCTTCTGGACCATCTTATAAACAACCTTATTCAGGTGTCCCAAACACCACCTGGAGTACTCAAGGACAACAACCTTATACTCCCCATGGGCCTAATGTTCATCCTCCTCTGGGATCTACTCCTTACCCTCCTCAAGGGAAAAATGTTTATCCTCTTTATGGGCAAGAAAATCACCCAGCTTATAATGCTCAGAACCCACCGGGTTATGCAAATGTTTCTCAGCCATCATCGAATCCTGTTTATCCTGGTCAACAACAACCATATGTAGGAGGACCTACTGGTTACAACTATCCACCTAACCTAGTTTATGGTCCTACTAGTGTTCCTATGCCACACTAGTATCATCTGCAAATTAACTGACAACAACCTTTCCTTGCGAGTCTGGATCTCCCAGACTTGTTTTGGTTAACCAATGATCCTATTTTTCATTCACCGGTTCGGCCAGTTATTCCAGCTAAAATTCCTTCTAATATTCTGAAATTTGACGAAAAATCTGGAGAAGATCCAAATAACCATGTGATGACTTTCCATTTGTGGTGTTCATCAAACTCCCTCATGGATGATTCTATACATTTGCGTCTTTTCCAGTGAACACTTGCGGGCTCAGAAACAAATTGGTATATCGAACTACCACATGCTTCTTTTCATGATTTCAACTCCCTTGCCATGTCTTTCCTCATGCACTTTCAACTACCTATTCGCTACGAGACAGGTACTAAACTCTTGAACTCCCTTCGTCAAGCTGACTCTGTGCATATCTTTGACCATATCCATGAGTGGAGATGATGACGAAGGATGATCAAGGTAATCATTCCTGACATATTATTGGCGGAATGGTTTATTAAATCACTTTTACCCTTGATCGCTCGTGATGTCATTATGGGTGGTGCGGTCACCAAGGAAGAAACCATTTCTCGGGCTAAGTACTTAGATTTGGTTTATTCACAATCTGGTACTCTGTATGATTTTATTCCAAATGCTTCTCAAGCTAATATAAATCCATCCAAGCCGTCATCTTCATCTCATGTGGACAGTGTTATCAGTTTCTTCAAAACTCAATCTACTTCCCAATCGACCACACTCTCCTCTACCTCCCCCCAAACTCAGATATATGAGGTGAATGTAGTTCAATCTGCCCCTTCACAACAATCTGGAGGTAAGAAGAAGACAAAAATAAATAAATAAATTCTAATAACAATGAACAACCAAAAAATCAAGCTCAAACACCTACTACCAAAAAGAAACCACAACGGAAACTGAAATTCCAGTGTATCATTTGTGTTTATGATCACTACACTCGAGACTGTCCACATCGTAATGAAGTGGCCAAACTTTTCCAGGGAAATTCACAACCTGTTGTTCTTACTCAACATTTTCCACAACGACAATCCATGGTTGCTCAAACCCCCTCTCCTGGGGGAAATTCTAGCCATCCTCATGATGAGGCCTCGACGAGTGCACATATTTATATGTTTAATGGGATTAATTTGACCACTTTCTCTAAGACATACAACACACCGGGTAACCCTGACAAAGGAAAAATCACTAATGGTACCGGTGCTTTATCGGATCCATCATCATCCTCCGTTAGTCCTCCATCGGTTAATCCTCCATCTGGACCACTCAAGATTGAGAAACCTATGTTCGACTTTATCTTACGCTCTCCTAAGAGCACTATCTGTAAATCTACCTTTAATCCTAGTTAACGTGCTTCCCAAAACTACAACATTGTTGAAGATTTGGCTCAAGCACTATGTTCTATGTCTGTGTTAGAATTTCTACAGCACTACCCCAGTCAACATAGAACGCTCTTGGACACTATTGGTGCTATTGATCCTGAGTCATCCAACCATATCATGTTTAAATTGGACAATTATGCATCTCAACTCTCCCACCAACTTGCTTTCCAAGTTGATGTTGTTGTTCACAATCAACAAATCCATCGAACTATTCTGGATGAGGGAGCCTCAACTTGTGTCATGACTTTAGCATGTTGGAAAGGTTTAAAATCACCCGCACTTAACAAATCCCCAACGATGTTATGCACATTTGATGGGTGAGGTTTTCATCCCCATGGGATTTTACAGTCCCTGACCATCCAATTGGGTGTAAAAACTGTCATTGTTGATGTCGAGGTGGTCGATGCTCCCCTAGATTACAACTTTCTACCTAGAATAAGTTGGTTTTATGCTATGACTATCGTTTCCTCATCGGTCTTTCGATGTGTACAATTTCCTCATCAGGGAAAAATTGTCATTGTTGATCAGTTAGATTTCTGCACAACTGACGCTCACGCTCCTACAACCAACAACATTCCTTTCTTGGGAGACCAAAAGATCACTTATGAAAGCATTTGTGTTGGCTTGCTTAAATATTCTATCCTTATGGGTACCTTCCCTACACCACTTGCACTGACTACACATCATATTTTGCACTGTCGATATGATTTTGACCGCTACTTATCAATCTTTGGAATCATCTAACCCTTGGATTGTACCTAGTCCGTTGGAATTTGATGCACTAGGTGACACCGTGCCACTTATTCTAGCCAAAACATCATACGTTGTTGTCCAATCCTCTTATCCCTCTTCGGACGACCAACATCTATTGGCACCCGACAATTATTCGATGCCATCATGGTTAAGTTCCTTGTCATCTATGATTGACTACATTTCTCCAATTTTTCCCTCGGATAAATCTATTATGGAAATTTTGAGCATCAACGAGCCTCAAGATGATAACCATCATCGATCCTCTTTTCTTCCCCCTTGTGAAGAAATTTGGGTAGATATACACTTTATCTCCCCTCCTGATGTTGATTTTCTATCATCTCCCATGCCTTCAACTTCAGACTCCTTGGATCCGGTCGTTGACATGGTGATCTCTTCGATAAAACTATTGGAGCCTGATCTCCTTACCCCTGTTGCGGCCCTCGACATGTGTTCCTTCCAGAGTGATTTTCTTCCATCTAGCGAAGATCTCTTGGAAGCCATGATTGATTTTTGTCCCTTGACATGGTGTTCTTCCAGAACGTTATTCTCTTGTAAGCCATGATCAAGAAGAATCCATGAGCATAGTTTTCTCTTCTCTGTGGAAATCTCATTAAAAAAATGAAATAGAGGTCATGAGCACAGTTTCTCTTCTCTATGGAAAGCTCATTAAAAAATGAAATAGAAGCTTTGAGCATAGTTTTCCTCTCTGTAGCAAGCTCGTTAAAAAATGAAACAACAATCTGGGGATTGAACCTAGAACCTTGAGCATAGTTATTTTTCTGTGTCAAGCTCATTAAAAAATGAAATAGTCACCCCTCTTGAATCTTCATTTCATCCACTCTTATCCTTTTTCTCCATCTAGTAGAGAAATTGGTGACAACCTCAAAGTTGGTGAATGAATTGAAGCTTGGAGGGCATGTCTCCAACCTTTGATGATCATTTTGGAGATATTTCCCTAGCTTTCAAGATGGGGGCATACCAATCTTAGTCTTTGTTCTTTCTCGTGCTCATAAATACATGAGAATGCAACTGGGTGAAATTTTATCTCTTTTTCGGACCCGAATGGATATACGAAAAAGGAACCCCATGGAGTCGTCTTTAATCTCTTTTCAGACTCTCTAAACATGAAAACATTGTCGAGTGATATTTCTTCCTTTCCCACTCGTTAAAAGGTTTGAAAGGGCATATTTCAAGTGATAATTTATCTCTTTTCATCCTCGTGAGACTAACATTATGAAAAAGGACAACATTGGAGTCGTATTTAAGTTGTTTTCAGACTCTCTAAATATGAAAAACCACCGAGTTTACCTTCTCTAGAATCGTTAAACAATCATACATTGAAGGGCCCATACGGGACTGAACCCTTACTTCTTCCAGTTCATTAAACAAAGGAAGAGGGACTTACCAAAGGTGAGTCATATCAAGCATGTGTTACCCTCCTTGAGCTCATTAAATTAAAAAGAGGTACTCGTCTATCTGGATGGGGGAAATATTGAAGGAAGCAAGACAAGAAGTTTTTGAGAACACTACCAGTAACTCTTACAGTCGCCTTTGAACATGACACTTTGTCTTTGCATGCATTTTAATCTACTGAACCTCTGCACTAAGCCAATTCTCTGAGTTTTCTTTACTCCTTTGGGTCACTTGATGAAAGTCACAGCATCCACTGCATCATCAAGTTTTGGTCCATGTCAAGTTTCTGTTGTTATGCCTCAGTGTTCAAGGGAAGTATCTGCATCAAGAGTCAGCCATCACAAATATCCTGTTTCAATACCCATGTCAGTCCATGTTCATTTGGTCTACCAATTACATCTATGTTTCAGTTTCGTGTCATTGATGGGGGATACATCAAGGCCCTCCTTCAACAAGTCTACTCCGATCGACTTCAACACATTATCCAGGAGTTAGAATTAGAAACCAGTTAGTACCTTGGGACCTGCATGCCTCAATGGCACGCCTCCTCATGTCTGACAGTGGGTTTACATCATTGACCCTTGATCGGATGATTCCACGGATGTTCGACTTCAGCTCATTCATTCAAATTTGTTGAGATGTACTAGAGTACCTTGGGAATCATTGACATCAATAGTGATCTCCCTCACTCTTGTTAATGGTTTACATCATTGATCGATAATCAAGTGGTTTTTACCATGTTTGAAATCAAGACATATATTCACATGGTTAGATTTGTACTACATCAATATCAGTAAGAAGACTCTGGGTTGATTTTTCACTCTTATGTATAATTTGCCCAGGTTGTGAAGGAGTTTTTTTGAACTATGACACATATACCATTACATAGATCCACTTTGTATTGGTCATGGCTATGTCTTGTCATCTCGTAGATCCACTGTGTATTCTTCATGGCTACGATCAGTTCATGTCATAGGAGTATAGATCCACATTGTATATTCAATGGCTATACCATTTTATCAATATAATTATGGATCTGCAGTGTATTTTATGGCGGCCATACCTAAAAAGTCTTTATCACTCAAGCATAGGTATGCTTGCCTTGGGTTTTGAAACATGTCATAATATTTGTTTGATGGTTGTGTGCAGATTTTTGGGGTTTCTATGCATCCATACCCTTGCTTGAAAAATTCTACAAAGTACTTCATTCATCATCATCTTCTAACTTCATATTTTTGGGGGCAATCTGTTATGTTGGATTACTGAGAGGGGGGGTGAATCAGTAATAGAGCAATTTAACCATATAATCCAAGTGTTATATCAATGAATCATTATTATCCAATAACTTCAGAGTAAATAAGCAAT
>JASDQU010585859.1:0-10024 GCA_032191745.1 Picea mariana | reverse complement strand
TGAGGTCAACTTTCCATCATTTATCTTTTGTTTGAGTTTTTTTGGTTCTTGTTTTCAATTTGGTTATCTTTGTCCTTCTTGTTTATTCACAACGAGAGTGTATTTTTGTTTTGTGTGAGGTTTGCTTCTCATTTTTTAATCCTAAACTCTGATTGACATTAGAAGTATTACATCTGATTATCATTCACATATAAGAAAAAGGACATGTTTTAGTGATTGGTTTGGATATTAGAAGGCATTTCTAAAATTTTTAGCATTCCATTGGATTTGATTGAGAAACAACTATATGAGGATATTTCATTTTAGTGTTTGATAGTGAAACCAACTTTTTCTCTTTCCCTCAAATAGCCATTCAATGAAAGACAACGACCGCTTATAATTTTCTTGTGCATTTTTTGGGAATTGAGTCGTTATACCATCAGCTTCATTGTCATACACCCTTTGAGTAAAGAATAACTGTAAAATCATCGCTAATTAAAATTATCTGGAAAAAAAAAAAATAGGATCTTCCATCAACATTAGGCAAGGATTATCACTTTGGATTAGGCTGTGAGTACAACTCTCCAAAGTTTTCAAAAAAAACATTAGCATCCTGAGAGAGGGAGAGTCAAATCCAATTGTCGTATAGGCTTTCTAGGATCCCCCTCTCACATAGGGGTTACGCATGAGGTCACATTCGGTTGAATTATGGGGATTATCCCTCTGTGGTTCAACTATTTGTAGTGGTCAAATCGTATATTGAGGGTCACTTGAGGGTATACCCACGATTATGTGTGGGAGCCTCTTGAGTTGATTTTGGACTTGTTATCCTGCCCATACGTTCGGATCGAACTGTCGACTATACCCACCCAGGGGATGACTCCGAGTTGGTGTCCTTAGTTGCCATAATCCTTAGGTACTGACACGAGGTGATGGTGAAGGGAAGTCTCACTGTACCTGGAACAAACATTGGTCAAACTCACTCGTTCTCCTTGGAGGGTAAATCCACAATTACTACTTGGAAGCTTTCACCAAGGTGAAAGTCCATTAAGAAGGTTTCCATTGTAACTGTTTCACCATATCCTAGCCCCTTCTTGACTTGATCATGCGACATTGGATTTCATCACCAACTAGTACGATCATTGAGAGAAGTTTTGTTTGCTTGGTTTTGATTCCTAGATTTTATTAGAGTATGTTGTTTATTTTTGTTAGTTGGCCCTATATTTTCAGCATGTATTTTTATTCTCCAAAATTGATCCTGTAGATGATAAAGGTCTTCGTCGATCTCGTAGGATGCAAGGGCTGCCTCCGGAAGGCTACCAACCCTTACCTCCTAACCCTCCAGAAGACAACTACCATGGAGAGGTAGAAAATCAATCTGACGCTGGGAGTGTTGTTGCTCCTCCGTTAGAAAATCAAGAAGGCACTTTGGTTACGATTGAGAATCCCACTTCTCTCACATCTGTGTCTACCATTCGTCTCGAACCAATTTTTCTTTGTTTAGACTCCCTTGGGAACATCATAGACAAAGAAGTCCCACAGTTACCTGCGAGAGATTTTACCGACATATATATGGGATCCATAGAACCAACCTTTGGTGATGAGTATAGGAATCATGTTCATCCTACCACTGCAGTAGACACAAATCCTTCACCTTCTTGTTCTGTATGGAGGACTTCATCAGGACATGATCTCTATGAGCACTTTGAATCCTTTCGACAACCCTTTAATCCTCATGACCCTCCTATTGAAAGTGGGCCATATGTTCAAACTATGAATCACTCCATCGATCAGGTCATTAAACCTATTGTTGCGTCAACAAAATTTTATCCTAATGCTGGACTCATCACCTCTACTCTTTCCCAAGGCACTTCGATCCCTACCCCCACTTTTAGAAACTTTCACTCTACAGCTCCACATGTTCCGCACGATCTTGCTGGGACATATTTTCACCCGTGAATGCAAACCCTTTCCAGCCACATACAACCGACTGAAGGGAAACCACCATCTATTGGACCTATCCCTCCTAGAAGACCACCATCCTATTGTGGGCCTACCCCTCCTAGGGGACAGCCCCCTTTCCATGTTCTTCCGGGAGGGAAACCTCCCTTTGCCAGTCATACCTCAGTCATTAATCCACCACTGGCAGGGGGTCAACCTTCGTCTGCTAGAAACCCTTCACAATCGTAGTGAGTATCTTCCAGAGGCACATTTACCCAACCCCACATTGGGGGGCACTCATATCATAACCCACAAGGAGTATCAAATCCTGTTCCTTCTGGACCATCTTATAAACAACCTTATTCGGGCATCCCAAACACCACCTGGAGTACTCAAGGACAACAACCTTATACTCCCCATGGGCCTAATGTTCATCCTCCTCTGGGATCTACTCCTTACCCTCCTTAAGGGAAAAATGTTTATCCTCTTTATGGGCAAGAAAATCACCCAGCTTATAATGCTCAGAACCCACCAGGTTATGCAAATGTTTCTTAGCCATCATCGAATCCTATTTATCCTGGTCAACAAAAACCATATGTAGGAGGACCTACTGGTTACAACTATCCACCTAACCTAGTTTATGGTCCTACTAGTGTTCCTACGCCACACTAGTATCATCTGCAAATTAACTGACAACAACCTTTCCTTGCGAGTCTGGATCTCCCAGACTTGTTTTGGTTAACTAATGATCCTATTTTTCATTCACCGGTTCGGCCAGTTATTCGAGTTAAAATTCCTTCTAATATTCTGAAATTTGACAAAAAATCTAGAGAAGATCCAAATAACCATGTGATGACTTTCCATTTGTGGTGTTCATCAAACTCCCTCATGGATGATTCTATACATTTGCGTCTTTTCCAGCGAACACTTGTGGGCTCAGCAACAAAGTGGTATATTGAACTACCACTTGCTTCTTTTCATGATTTCAACTCCCTTGCCATGTCTTTCCTCATGCACTTTGAACTACCTATTTGCTATGAGACAGGTACTGAACTCTTGAACTCCCTTCTTCAAGATAACTCTGTGCATATCTTTGACCATATCCATGAGTGGAGACGATGACGAAGGATGATCAAGGTAATCATTCCTGACATATTATTGGTGGAATGGTTTAGTAAATCACTTTTACCCTTGATCGCTCATGATGTTGTTATGGGTGGTGCAGTCACCAAGGAAGAAACCATTGCTCGGGCTAAGTACTTAGATTTGGTTTATTCACAATCTAGTACTCTGTATGATTTTCTTCCAAATGCTTCTCAAGCTAATATAAATCCATCCAAGCCGTCATCCTCATCTCATGTGGACAGTGTTATCAGTTTCTTCAAAACTCAATCTACTTCCCAATCGACCACACTCTCCCCTACCTCCCCCCAAAATCAGATATATGAGGTGAATGTAGTTCAATCTGCCCCTTCACAACAATCTGGAGGTAAGAAGAAGACAAAAATAAATAAATAAATTCTAATAACAATGAACAACCAAAAAATCAAGCTCAAACACCTACTACCAAAAAGAAACCACAACGGAAACTGAAATTCCAGTGTATCATTTGTGTTTATGATCACTACACTCGAGACTGTCCACATCACAATGAAGTGGCCAAAATTTTCCCAGGAAATTAACAACCTGTTGTGCTTACTCAACCTTTTCCACAACAACAATCCATGGTTGCTCAAACCCCCTCTCTTGGGGGAAATTCTAGCCATCCTCATGATGAGGCCTCGATGAGTGCACATATTTATATGTTTAATTGGATTAATTTGACCACTTTCTCTAAGACATACAACACACCGAGTAACCCTGACAAAGGAAAAATCACTAATGGTATCGGTGCTTTATCGGATCCATCATCGTCCTCCGTTAGTCCTCCATCGGTTAATCCTCCATCTGGACCACTCAAGATTGAGAAACCTATGTTTGACTTTATCTTACGCTCTCCTAAGAGCATTATCCATAAATCTACCTTTAATCCTAGTTAACGTGCCGCCCAAAACTACAACATTGTTGAATATTTGGCTCAAGCACTATGTTCTATGTCTGTGTTAGAAGTTCTACAGCACTACCCCAGTCAACATAGAACGCTCTTGGACGCTGTTGGTGCTATTGATCCTGAGTCATCCAACCATATCATGTTTAAATTGGACAATTATGCATCTCAACTCTCCCACCAACTTGCTTTCCAAGTTGATTTTGTTGTTCACAATTAACAAATCCATCGAACTATTTTGGATGAGGGAGCCTCAACTTGTGTCATGACTTTAGCATGTTGGAAAGGTTTAAAATCACCCACACTTAACAAATCCCCAACGATGTTATGCACATTTGATGGGTGAGGTTTTCATCCCCATGGGATTTTACAGTCCCTGACCATCCAATTGGGTGGAAAAACTGTCACTGTTGATGTCGAGGTGGTCGATGCTCCCCTAGATTACAACTTTCTACCTAGAATAAGTTGGTTTTATGCTATGACTGTCATTTCCTCATCGGTCTTTCGATGTGTACAATTTCCTCATCAGGGAAAAATTGTCATTGTTGATCAGTTAGATTTCTGCACAACCGACACTCACGCTCCTGCAACCAACAAAATTCCTTTCTTGGGAGACCAAAAGATCACTTATGAAAGCATTTGTGTTGGCTTTCTTAAATATTCTAGCCTTATGGGTACCTTCCCTACACCACTTCCATCGACTACACATCATATTTTCACTGTCGATATGATTTTGACCGCTACTTATCAATCTTTGGAATCATCTAACCCTTGGATTGTACCTAGTCCGTTGGAATTTGATGCACTAGGTGACACCATGCCACTTATTCTAGCCAAAACATCATACGTTGTTGTCCAATCCTCTTATCCCTCTTCGGACGACCAACATCTATTGGCACCCGACAGTTATTCGATGCCATCATGGTTAAGTTCCTTGTCATCTATGATCGACTATATTTCTCCAATTTTTTCCTCGGATGAATCTATTATGGAAATGTTGAGCATCGACGAGCCTCAAGATGATAACCATCATCGATCCTCTTTTCTTCCCCCTTGTGAAGAAATTTGGGTAGATATACACTTTATCTCCCCTCCTGATGTTGATTTTCTATCATCTCCCATGCCTTCAACTTCAGACGCCTTGGATCTGGTCGTTGACATGGCGATCTCTTCGATAGGACTATTGGAGCCTGATCTCCTTACCCCTGCCGCGACCCTCGACATGTGTTCCTTCCAGAGTGATTTTCTTCCATATAGCGAAGATCTCTTTGAAGCCACGATCGATTTTTGTCCCTTGACATGGTGTTCTTCCAGAACGTTATTCTCTTGTAAGCCATGATCAAGAAGAATCCAGGAGCATAGTTTTCTCTTCTCTGTGGAAATCTCATTGAAAAAATGAAATAGAGGTCACGAGCATAGTTTCTCTTCTCTATGGCAAGCTCATTAAAAAATGAAATAGAAGCTTTGAGCATAGTTTTCCTCTCTGTAGCAAGCTCGTTAAAAAATGAAACAACAATCTGGGGATTGAACCTAGAACCTTGAGCATAGTTATTTTTCTGTGTCAATCTCATTAAAAAATGAAACAGTCACCCCTCTTGAATCTTCATTTCATCCACTCTTATCCTTTTTCTCCATCTAGTAGAGAAATTGGTGACAACCTCAAAGTTGGTGAATGAATTTAAGCTTGGAGGGCATGTCTCCAACATTTGATGATCATTTTGGAGATATTTCCCTAGCTTTCAAGATGGGGGCATACCAATCTTAGTCTTTGTTCTTTCTCGTGCTCATAAATACATGAGAATGCAACTGGGTGAAATTTTATCTCTTTTTCAGACCCGAATGGATATACGAAAAAGGAACCCCATGGAGTCATCTTTAATCTCTTTTCAGACTCTCTAAACATGAAAACATTGTCGAGTGATCTTTCTTCCTTTCCCACTCGTTAAAAGGTTTGAAAGGGCATATTTCAAGTGATAATTTATCTCTTTTCAGCCTCGTGAGACTAACATTATGAAAAAGGACAACATTGGAGTTGTCTTTAAGTTGTTTTCAGACTCTCTAAATATGAAAAACCACCGAGTTTACCTTCTCTGGAATCGTTAAACAATCATACATTGAAGGGCCCATACAGGACCGAACCCTTACTTCTTCCAGTTCATTAAACAAAGGAAGAGGGACTTACCAAAGGTGAGTCATATCAAGCATGTGTTACCCTCCTTGAGCTCATTAAATTAAAAAGAGGTACTCGTCTATCTAGATGGGGGAAATATTGAAGGAAGCAAGCCAAGAAGTTTTTGAGAACACTACCAATAACTCTTACAGTCGTCTTTGAACATGACACTTTGTCTTTGCACGCATTTTAATCTACTAAACCTCTGCACTAAGACAATTCTCTGAGTTTTCTTTACTCCTTTGGGTCACCTGATGAAAGTCACAGCATCCACTGCATCATCAAGTTTTGGTCCATGTCAAGTTTCTGTTGTTATGCCTCAGTGTTCAAGGGAAGTATCTGCATCGAGAGTCAGCCATCACAAATATCCTATTTCAATACCCATGTCAGTCCATGTTCATTTGATCTACCAATTACATCTTTGTGTCAGTTTCGTGTCATTGATGGGGGATACATCAAGGCCCTCCTTCAACAAGTCTACTCCGATCGACTTCAACACATTATCCAGGAGTTAGACTTAGAAACCAGTTAGTACCTTGGGACCCGCATGCCTCAATGGCACTCCTCCTCATGTCTGACAGTGGGTTTACATCATTGACCCCTGATTGGATGATTCCACGGATGTTCGACTTCAGCTCATTCATTCAAATTTGTTGAGATGTACTAGAGTACCTTGGGAATCATTGACATCAATAGTGATCTCCCTCATTCTTGTTAATGGTTTACATCATTGACCGATAATCAAGTGGTTTTTACCATGTTCGACATCAAGACATCTATTCACATGGCTAGATTTGTACTACATCAATATCAGTAAGAAGACTCTGGGTTGATTTTTCACTCTTATGTATAATTTTCCCAAGTTGCGAAGGAGTTCTTTTGAACTATGACACATATACCATTACATAGATCCACTTTGTATTGGTCATGGCTATGTCTTGTCATCTCGTAGATCCACTGTGTATTCTTCATGGCTACGATCAGTTCAGGTCATAGGAGTATAGATCCACATTGTATATTCAATGGCTATACCATTTTATCAATATAATTATGGATCTGTAGTGTATTTTATGGCGGCCATACCTAAAAAGTCTTTATCACTCAAGCATAGGTATGCTTGCCCTGGGTTTTGAAACATGTCATAATATTTGTTTGATGGTTGTGTGCAGATTGTTTGGGTTTTTATGCATCCATACCCTTGCTTGAAAAAGTCTACAAAGTACTTCATTCATCATCATCTTCTAACTTCATATTTTTGGGGGCAATCTGTTACACATCAAAATTACTCACTTAAATAGTGTCACAAGTGTCATCATTACAAGTGTTATAAGTGTCTCATCTTGTATGCAAGTGTCACATATTGACCACAAGTGTTGAAAGTGTCACAAACATCATACTACCATATTTCCCATGTCGTTCCTCTAATGACATCACAAAGACACTTAAGACACCCCAAAGACTAGTTTTGAAGAAGAGAAGTCACTTGACAGGGAGTACAAACCTTTTGACATTGAAAGAACCACTAAAAAATGGATTTTGAAGAGGAGCACTCCCCTACCCACTGTCAGGGAGTGTTGGTGCTCCCCGAGCCTCTTTGGGGGAGTGTTTGAGTGCCCTGTGCACCTTTTTGGGGGAGCGCTACCCCTTTTTTGAGCAAGTTTTGGGTTTGTTGAGGCAAATTAGGGAAGAATCCCTCAATTCCTGAAGGTAGTTGGATTCAAATAGATGGTCAAGGCATGATCTTAGGGAATATCCTCAACTAAAGGAGAGGAAACCTCAACTTATTCCAAATATCTCTCAAGTGGTTGGACCTCTCCAAGGTTATATAAGGAGGCCTTCTCATGGTGAAAGGTACATGGAAAATATTGGAGATGTGAAACTTATGATTTCATGAGTGAGATGCCATAAAAGAAATCAGTGTATATTACTTGAGCAAAAGGGTTGGACAAGGAGAACTGGAAGAAGTTTTTTCACCTTCATTCAAAGGATTGTAATTACTTTTACTTGTTCTCATTAATAATCAATGCTTGGCCTATTTATTTCAAACTTGTGCTTGTTCCATATGAGTTTGTCTGCAGTAGATGGATCTATGATTGAGATAATCTCAGTAGATTAGGAATTCCATTATATATATTTTTTTCCTACATGATCTATTAGGAAGCTCAGGATCAAAGCTCAGCCAAGACTTTGCAAGGACAAACGTTGATAATAAGGTACATATAGTTCTCCTTCTCTTTCATTCATTAGCTTGATTAGATCTAAAAGGATGTCAGTGTCCATGTTAATCACTTTTCTATCTTGGACATAGGTGTCTAGATACTAAGAGGGAATCCACTTGTCAAGAGGGGGATTAACCTACAACATAGGGCATAGGTGGAAGTGGAACAGATCGTGAGGCACAGCTATTGGGAGATAGGAGGGATGAAGGGAAAGAGGACATGACACCTAGGAGAGTGGAGGACAAATGTGTGGTGGTGAAAGGTAGGTGGGGAGTGGATATGTGATGGGGGGGCCCACTTTAAACCATCTCATTCTGGGCCCTCCCCTCATTAAAGGAAGAATTGTGGGGGGGGAGGGGTCTAGAATCAAGCCTCAATTGTGGATCAAGGTGTCTCAATCGTAGTTATTGAAAACCTGTGCACCCAATTCTGGACCCCCCCCTTTCATTAAAGGAATAATGATGGGGGGTACCTGAATTGGACTCTAACTATAGATCTGGGCATGCATCCCTTGACGACCCAGATCCACGCGCCCTTTAAACAATGCACCCACTCAAAACTTATGAAAAGTGGGTTTTTGACCCACTTTTGTCAATTTTTGCACCAAAGGGGGTCTTCTCTAAGAAAACATCCACCTTACAACATTAGGTGATAACATCAGGCTCCATGGGGGATGGCATGCCCCCTGCGGGCTGCCAAGAACTTCTTTTGCATATTCAGTTCCTTGTTTTTGGGCTATGGAGTCCCTTATTGAAACCAAACACAATTAGAAAACAATATTTACAAAAATGGAAAAGCCACTCAAGGCTCAAACAAATCATTTCTTCAGGAAATGACCATTCACAAGGCCATTAAAAACTTCTTTTCCCTCCAAATCCTGCAACCTGTAGGTATTGTTCAAAAACAATTCAAAGATTTTGAAGGGCCCAATCCATAGGGATTCAAACTTGTTGTGCTTGCCTCTATCCTACCTGGGTGCATCCCACTTAAGTACTATATGTCCCAGCTTGAATTCCTCTTTTCTGACCTTCCTGTCAAAGGCATGTTTGATCTTCTACTGATGACTATGA
This sequence comes from Picea mariana, assembly GCA_032191745.1. NCBI lineage: Eukaryota > Viridiplantae > Streptophyta > Pinopsida > Pinales > Pinaceae > Picea > Picea mariana. Next base: position 598 of record JASDQU010585859.1, on the reverse strand, counting down.
GATCTGTCCATTGCCTACTCCCTGGTCTGCTGCACTTCCACGAGTTGATAAATTCTTCTAACCATATGGTCAAGCTCTCCTTCATAATCCTTAAAGAATTTCTCTACAAGTAAAGCCAGCTGAGTGGGAAATACATCTTCTGTCCCATAAACAAGTTGAAAAGGGGAGGTGCCCAGGGATGTTTTTGTTGTCACTCGATCAGCCCAGAGAGCGAATTTGAGTTTAGAATCCAAGTCCTTCTTATTATCTTCCAACAATATTTTAATGAGCTTGATCAGGATTTTATTGGAAGACTCTACCAGTCCATTTCCTTGAGGATAATAGGGAGTGGAATGAATCAATGAAATCTCAAACTGCTCACAGAAATTCACCAGAGGCTCAGACCTGAAAGATGTGGCATTATCAGTGATAATTCTGTCGGGGAATCCAAACCTTGCTATGATATCTTCTAGGAAGCTGATGATAACTTTGTGTGAATCATTCCTCGTGGGGATATATTCTATCCACTTGGTAAAATAATCCATTGCAGTTAGGATCCATCTGTGTTTTCCACTTGAAGGAGAATGGATCTCTCCAATGAAGCCCAACCCCCATTGTT
>JASDQU010585858.1:21019-37928 GCA_032191745.1 Picea mariana | reverse complement strand
ACCCAGGTACTAGAGAGTATCTTCCCGAGTGCTGTTCTCGGTGACACTATAGTAGTCCGGCGGCCGATAGGTTTATCTACAGAGGGCTTCAGGAAATATAAGCCGGTCCGTACACAGGTTTTGTCTGATGCGCTACCACTCGAAGGGGTACCAACAGGGGTTACAAGGGTGGCCAACAAACGTGCGCTTAAGAACCACTTGTATTTCCTGCGTGTATGAATCCCACAACCGCGAGTTTATGCGCGTAACGACAGATCTCTGTGGCTTAAAGACGCCGAAATACGTCTCTACCCTGGAAAAAAAAAATACCCACAATTTCTGCCAAGGAAAGTGCTCTGATACCACTTGCAAGATACCAGATATATAAAATATGCAGAACAAAAACAAAATGCTAGAAATGACAGAATAACAGTAAAATATCCAGCATAATCTTCACAATACACAGAAATGATATACGAAATAGCAACAGAAATAGCACTTGAATCAGATAGCAATGTTCACAGGCCTCTTCGAGGGGGCAACCTCCAGTCGAGCAGCGCTCTGTTACAATAATATCCAAGCTAGGGTTTTTCATACCCTCGACCCTTATTTATACAAACTATGTCTATTAAGAGAAGCATCTAGAGGAAGATCCTTCTAGAAGCGGAAGCTTCTATTAGGTCTTCTTACATCCGCCTTATTCTATTTTATTGAAAGGTCTTATTAATATTGACCTTTATTACATCTAAATACATTGATCTACCTATGTGCGGGTTAGGACCTTAACACTAGCCTGAGACACATCTGGCACCATTACGACCATCCTCTAAAACTCCTCTATATAGACCTTTGGTGATCCATTTTTCTTGAGTTGTGTGAGTTCCCTGAAATGTAACTCCGGATCTCCTTGATCAAACCTGTCAATAAGTCTCTAAGTGAACTTTGTGTAAGCAGTAATCTGATTATGATCCAAGGTAGTCACACCACGATACCACCAATCATGAGATTTGTCTTCCAAGTAAATGGTGGCAAACTTGATGGCATCCAATTTCCTCATGGGGTTAAGCTACAAATAGGCATCTAACTTCTGCACCCAATCGTTCGCAGTGATCCTGGAAGATCCATCAAAGTAGGTAATCTCCATCTTTCCTGCCCTACGCTCTAGCTCATTATTATTCCTATATCATACCTCCAGGGTCAGAGGTGTCGTACAATGGCACAGGGTGACAGTATTGATTGAGGGGAGCATCCCATAACTTCATTGACACTAACATGGTGGAGAGGAGAGGAATTCGATGGGTATCCTACTCTATCCTAGCCTAGCCTACTCTATCCTAGCCTAGCCTAGCCTATCCAAGCTTACTCTATCATAGCCTACTCTACCTAGCCTAAACTAGCCTAGCGTACTCTACCTAGCCTAACCTAGCCTACCCTATCCTATCCTACTCTAGCCTAACCTACTCTACCTATTCTACTCTACCTAGCCCAGCCTATTCTAACCTAGCATAGCCTAGCCTAACCTAGCCTACTCTACCCTAGCATACTCTAGCCTAACTTACTCTACCTAGCCTAGCCTACTCTAACCTAACCTATCCTAGCCTGGCCTATTCTATCGTAGCCTAGCCTACTCTACCTAGCCTAGCCTATTCTATCGTAGCCTAGCCTAGCCTAGCCTATTCTATTGTAGCCTAGCCTAGCCTACTCTACTCTATCTAGCCTATCTTAGCCTAGCCTACTCTATCGTAGCTTACTCTACCTAGCCTAACCTATGTAGCTTAGCCTAGCCTATGCTACCTAGGCTAGCCTACTCTATCCTAGCATAGCCTATTCTACCTAGCCTAGCCTAGCCTACTCTATTCTAGCCTACCCTAGCCTAACCTAATCTACCTAGCCTACTCTACCTAGCCTAGCCTAGCCTAGCCTAATCTACTCTAGCCTAGCCTAGCCTACTCTATCTTATCCTAGCCTGGCCTACACTATCCTATCTTAGCCTACTCTATCCTAGCCTATTTTAACTAGGCTAGCCTACTCTATACTAGCCTAACCTACGCTACCTAGCCTAGCCTACTCTATCCTAGCCTAGCCTAGCCTACACTATCCTAGTCTACTCTACCTAGCCTAGCCTACTCTATCCTAGCATAGCCTAGCCTACTCTACCTAGCCTACTCTATCATAGCCTACTCTACTCTACTCTATCCTAGGCTACTCTATCCCAGCCTAGCCTACTCTATCCCAGCCTACTCTATCCCAGAATACTCTAGCCTAGCCTACTGTATCCTAGCCTAGCCTAGCCTACTCTACCTAGCCTACTCTATCCTAGCCTAGCCGAGACTACTTTATCCTAGCCTACTCTACCTAGCCTAGCCTACTCTATTCTAACCTACTCTACCTTGCCTACTCTAACTAGCCTAGCTGACTCTATCCTAGCCTAGCCTTGCCTATCATACTCTATCTTAGCTTAATCTAGCCTAGCCTACTCTACCTAGCCTAGCCTATTCTAGCCTACTCTATCATAACTTAGCCTAGACTACACTACCTAGTCTACTCTACTTAGCCTAGACTACACTACCTAGTCTCCTCTACCTAGCCTAACCTACTCTATCCTAGCCTACTCTACATAGCCTAATCTACCTGGCCTAGCTTAACCTAGCCTACACTACCTAGCATAGCCTACTCTATCATAGCCTAGCCTATTCTACCTAGTCTAGCCTAGCCTAGTCTATCCTACTCTATCCTAGCCTACTCTAGCCTAACCTACTCTACCTAGCCTAGCCTACTCTAACCTAGACAAGCCTAGCCTAGCCTAGCCTACTCTATCCTATCATAGCCTAGCCTGCACTATCCTAGCCTAGCCTACTCTACTCTAGCCTAGCCTACTCTATCCTAGCCTATTCTACCTAGTCTAGCCTACTCTACCTAACCTAGCCTACTCTATCCTCGTCTGGCCTAGCCTACTCTACCTATCCTACTCTATCCCAGCCTACTCTACCTAGCCTAGACTAGCCTAGCCTACTCTACCTAGCCTAACCTACTCTATCCTAGTCTTGCCTAGCCTACTCTACCTATTCTACTCTATACTAGCCTACTCTAGCTAGCCTAGCCTGATTTATCCTAACCTATCCTAGCCTACTTTACATATCCTACTCTATCCTAGCCTAGCCTACTCTTCTCTATCCTAGCCTACTCTTTCCTAGCATACTCTATCCTAGCCTAGCCTACCCTAGCCTACACTATCCCAGCCTAGCCTACACTATTCTAGCCTAGCCTAGCCTACACTATCCTAGCCTAGCCTACTCTACTCTAACCTAGCCTATTCTATCCTAGCCTATTCTAATTAGCGTAGCTTAGCCTAGCCTACTCTATCCTAGCCTATTCTACCTAGCCAAGCCTACTCTACCTAGCCTAGCCTAACCTAGCCTACTCCATCCTAGCCTACTCTACCTAGCCTAGACTACCCTAGCATACTCTACCTAGCCTACTCTACCTAGCCTAGCCTATCCTACTCTACCTAGCCTAGCCTACTTTAACCTAGCCTAGCCTACTCTATCCTAGCCGAGCCTAGCCTACTCTATCCTATCCTAGCCTACTCTACTCTATCCTAGCATAGCTTAGCTAAGCCTACTCTATCCTAGCCTACACTACTTAGCCTAGCCTACTTTTCCTAGCCTAGCCTACTTTATCCTATCCTAGCCTAGCCTAACCTACACTATGCTAGCCTACTCTCCCTAGCCTAGACTAGCCTAGCCTAGCCTACTCTAGCCTAGCCGAATCTACCTAGCCTAGCCTACTTTAACCTTGCCTAGCGTAGCCTAGCCTACTCTATCCTAGCCTAGCCTAGCCTACACTATCCTAGTCTAAGCTACTCTATCCTAACCTAGCCTACTCTAACCTAGCCTACTGTATCCTAGCCTATTCTACCTAGCCTAACTTAGCCTAGCCTACTCTATCCTAGCCTCCTCTACCTAGCCTAGCCTACTCTACCTAGCCTAGCCTACTATATCCTATCCTAGCCTAGCCTAGCTTACTCTACCTAGCATAACCTACTCTATCCTAGCCTACTCTAGCCTAAGCTACTCTACCTAGCCTAGCCTACTCTAGCCTAGCCTAGCCTAATCTATCCTAGCCTAGCCTAGCCTACTCTAACCTATCCTAGCCTACTCTACTCCAACCTTGCCTACTCTATCCCAGCCTATTCTAGAATCTACCTAGCCTAGCTTAGCCTAGCCTACTTTACCTAGCCTAGCCTACTCCATCTAGCCTAGCCTACTCTATCATATTCTAGCCTAGCCTAACCTACTATATCCTAGCCTACTCTACCTAGCCTAGCCTACTCTACCTAGCCTAGCCTAGCCTACTCTACCTAGCCTAGCCTACTCTAACCTAGCCTAGCCTAGCCTAGCCTACTCTATCCTAGCCCAACCTAGCCTACTCTATTCTATCCTAGCCTATCCTACACTATCCTAGCCAGCCTACTCTACTCTAACCTAGACTACTCTATCCTTGCCTGTTCTACCTATGCTAGCTTATCCTAGCCTACACTACCTAGCCTAGCCTACTCTATCCTAGCCTAGCGTAGCCTATCCAAGCTTACTCTATCATAGCCTACTCTACCTAGTCTAAACTAGCCTAGCGTACTCTACATAGCCTAACCTAGCCTACCCTATCCTAGCCTACTCTACCTATTCTACTCTACCTAGCCCAGCCTATTCTAACCTAGCCTAGCCTTGCCTAACCTAGCCTACTCTACCATAGCCTACTCTAGCCTAACTTACTCTACCTAGCCTAGTCTACTCTAACCTAACCTATCCTAACCTAGCCTATTCTATCGTAGCCTAGCCTACCCTACCTATCCTACTCTACCTAGCCTAGTCTATTCTATCGTAGCCTAGCCTAGCCTATTCTATTGCAGCCTAGCCTAGCCTACTCTACTCTATCTAGCCTATCCTAGCCTAGCCTACTCTATCGTAGCTTACTTTACCTAGCCTAATCTACGTAGCCTAGCCTAGCCTATGCTACCTAGGCTAGCCTACTCTATCCTAGCATAGCCTATTCTACCAAGCCTAGCCTAGCCTACTCTATTCTAGCCTACCCTAGCCTAACCTAATCTACCTAGCCTAGCCTAGCCTAGCCTAATCTACTCTAGCCTAGCCTAGCCTACTCTATCTTATCCTAGCCTGGCTTACACTATCCTATTCTAGCCTACTCTATCCTAGCCTATTTTAACTAGGCTAGCCTACTCTATACTAGCCTAGCCTACGCTACATAGCCTAGCCTACTCTATCCTATCCTAGCCTACACTATCCTAGTCTACTCTACCTAGCCTAGCCTACTCTATCCTAACATACCCTAGCCTACTCTACCTAACCTACTCTATCCTAGCCTAGCCTACTCTACTCTATCCTAGGCTACTCTATCCCGGCCTAGCCTACTCTATCCTAGCCTACTCTATCCTAGAATACTCTAGCCTAGCCTACTGTATCCTAGCCTAGCCTAGCCTACTCTACCTAGCCTACTCTATCCTAGCCTAGCCGAGACTACTCTATCCTAGCCTACTCTATTCTAACCTACTCTACCTAGCCTACTCTAACTAGCCTAGCTTACTCTATCCTAGCCTAGCCTTGCCTATCATACTCTATCTTAGCTTAATCTAGCCTAGCCTACTCTACCTAGCCTAGCCTATTCTAGTCTACTCTATCATAACTTAGCCTAGACTACACTACCTAGTCTACTCTACTTATCCTAGACTACACTACCCAGTCTACTCTACCTAGCCTAGCCTACTCTATCCTAGCCTACTCTACATAGCCTAATCTACCTGGCCTAGCTTAACCTAGCCTACACTACCTAACATAGCCTACTCTATCATAGCCTAGCCTATTCTACCTAGTCTAGCCTAGCCTAGTCTATCCTACTCTATCCTAGCCTACTCTAGCCTAACCTACTCTACCTAGCCTAGCCTACTCTAACTTAGACTAGCTTAGCCTAGCCTACTCTATCCCAGCCTAGCCTAGCCTACTCTATCCTAGCGTAGCCCAGCCTGCACTATCCTAGCCTACCCTACTATACTCTAGCCTAGCCTACTCTACTCTAGCCTAGCCTACTCTATCCTAGCCTATTCTACCTAGTCTAGCCTACTCTACCTAGCCTAGCCTACTCTATCCTCGTCTGGCCTAGCCTACTTTACCTATCATACTCTATCCTAGCCTACTCTAGCTAGCCTAGCCTGATCTATCCTAACCTATCCTAACCTACTCTACATATCCTACTCTATCCTAGCCTAGCCTACTCTTCTCTATCCTAGCCTACTCTTTCCTAGCATACTCTATCCTAGCCTAGCCTACCCTAGCCTACACTATCCCAGCCTAGCMTACACTATYCTAGYCTWGCCTAGCCTACRCTATCYTAGCCTAGCMTACTCTACTCTAACCTAGCCTATTCTATCCTAGCCTATTCTAATTAGCGTAGCTTAGCCTAGCCTACTCTATCCTAGCCTCCTCTACCTAGCCAAGCCTACTCTACCTAGCCAAGCCTACTCTATCCTAGCCTAGCCTAACCTAGCCTACTCCATCCTAGCCTACTCTACCTAGCCTAGACTACCCTAGCCTACTCTACCTAGCCTACTCTACCTAGCTTAGCCTATCCTACTCTACCTAGCCTAGCCTACTTTAACCTAGCCTAGCCTACTCTATCCTAGTCTTGCCTAGCCTACTTTACCTATCCTACTCTATCCTAGCCTACTCTAGCTAGCCTAGCCTGATCTATCCTAACCTATCCTAACCTACTCTACATATCCTACTCTATCCTAGCCTAGCCTACTCTTCTCTATCCTAGCCTACTCTTTCCTAGCATACTCTATCCTAGCCTAGCCTACCCTAGCCTACACTATCCCAGCCTAGCCTACACTATCCTAGCCTAGCCTAGCCTACGCTATCTTAGCCTAGCATACTCTACTCTAACCTAGCCTATTCTAATTAGCGTAGCTTAGCCTAGCCTACTCTATCCTAGCCTCCTCTACCTAGCCAAGCCTACTCTACCTAGCCAAGCCTACTCTATCCTAGCCTAGCCTAACCTAGCCTACTCCATCCTAGCCTACTCTACCTAGCCTAGACTACCCTAGCCTACTCTACCTAGCCTACTCTACCTAGCCTAGCCTATCCTACTCTACCTAGCCTAGCCTACTTTAACCTAGCCTAGCCTACTCTATCCTAGCTGAGCCTAGCCTACTCTATCCTAGTTTAGCCTAGCCTACTCTATCCTATCCTAGCCTACTCTACTCTATCCTAGCATAGCTTAGCTAAGCCTACTCTATCCTAGCCTACACTACCTAACTTGGCCTACTTTTCCTAGCCTAGCCTACTTTATCCTATCCTACCCTAGCCTAACCTACACTATGCTAGGCTATTCTCCCTAGCCTAGACTAGCCTAGCCTACTCTACCTAGCCTAGCCTAGCCGAATCTACCTAGCCTAGCCTACTTTAACCTTGCCTAGCCTGGCCTAGCCTACTCTATCCTAGCCTAGCCTAGCCTACACTATCCTAGTCTAAGCTACTCTATCCTAATCTAGCCTACTCTAACCTAGCCTACTGTATCCTAGCCTATTCTACCTAGCCTACTCTATCCTAGCCTCCTCTACCTAGCGTAGCCTACTCTACCTAGTCTAGCCTACTATATCCTATCCTAGCCTGGCCTAGCTTATTCTACCTAGCCTAGCCTAGCCTACTCTATCCTAGCCTATTCTAACCTAACCTACTCTACCTATCCTAGCCTACTCTAACCTAGCTTAGTCTAGCCTAGCCTACTCTATCTTAGCCTAGCCTAGCCTACTCTATCTTATCCTAGCCTTGCCTACACTATCCTAGCCTAGCCTACTCTACTCTAACCTAGCCTAGCTTACACTATCCTAGCCTAGCCTACTCTAATCTAACCTAGCCTACTCTATCCTAGCCTATTCTACCTACCCTAGCTTAGTCTAGCCTCGTCTATCATAGCCTACTCTACCTAGCCTAGCCTACTCTATCCTAGCCTAGCCTAGTCTAGCCTACTTTATCCTAGCATACTCTAGCTAGTCTAAACTAGCCCAGCCTACTCTACCTAGCCTAGCCTAGCCTACTCTATCCTAGCGTACTCTAGCCTAACCTACTCTACCTAGCCTAGCCTACTCTAGCCTAGCCTAGCCTACTCTATCCTAGCCTAGCCTAGCCTACACTATCCAAGCCTAGCCTACTCTACTCTATCCTAGCCTAACCTACTCTACCTAGCCTTCTGTACTCTAACCTAGCCTAGCCTACTCTATCCTAGCCTATTCTACCTATCCTAGCTTAGCCTAGCCAACTCTATCCTACCCTAGCCTAGCCTAGCTTAGCCTAGCCAACTCTATCCTACCCTAGCCTAGCCTACACTACCCTAGCCTAGCCTACTCTACTCTAACCTAGCCTACTCTATCTTAGCCTATTATACTTACCCTAAATTAGCCTACCTACTCTATCCTAGCCTACTCTACCTAGCCTAGCCTACTCTATTCTAGCTTAGCCTAGCCTAGCCTACTCTATCTAGCCTAGCCTACTCTATTCTAGCCTAACCTAGCCTAGCCTACTTTATTTTAGCGTACTCTACCTAGCCCAGACTAGCCTAGCCTACTCTACCTAGCCTAACCTAGCCTACTCTAGACTAAGCCACTCTACCAAGCCTACTCTAACTATCCTAGCCTACTCTAGTCAATCCTAGCCTACTCTATCCTAGCCTAGTTTACTCTATCCTAGCCTAGAGTACTCTACTCTAACCTAACCTACTCTATCCTAGCCTATTCTACTCTAACCTAGCCTACTCTACTCTATTCTAACCTACTCTACCTAGCCTAAACTAGCCTAGCCTACTCTACCTAGCCTAACCTAGCCTACTTTATCCTAGCCTACTCTAGCTTAACCTACTATACCTAGCCTACTCTACCTAGCGTAGCCTACTTTAACCTAGCCCGGTGTCTCCCTTTAGGCATATATACCCATCCCCATCCTCTTTTTGTCCTGACTCTGAATCAAGGACTTTCACTTTAGACCTCAATTCAACCTTCCCTTTCGCATCATATACGCTTCACTTTTACCTTTAGCCCTCTTATCGCCATCTTATCGCTCTCATTTTGCCTTCCCTTTTGCGTCATATACGCCTCACTTCGACTCCCTTTCGAGTCATATACGCATCCCTTTCGCGTCATACGACTTTTCTTTCTCTTTCGACTCCCTTTCACGTCATATACGCCTCGTCATGAAGTCAGCAACCTCTGATTCTCCTCAATTAGGACTTGTCAGATGTCACGCAAAGTAACAGTCTGTCAGATGTCACTCAAAGTAAACCTTTAGGGTGTTCATAAAGGACTAAACATAAAGTGTTACCCTTTAGTGTGACCCTTTAGGGATATTGTCAAATTACATCATAACTATCATTTATAAAGGTCATGGGGGCCCCTCTGCTTTCGCTTACTGCTATTTAGACCATTGTATGCCCTCCCAGAGCCCTCAAGAGATATGAGTATGATACCCTATGGAGTCCCTATGAAGATATGAGTAGGGCTTTTAGCTCTATGGGATCCCAAAGGAGATGTGAGTAGGGTTGTTTACCTATGGGGTCCCTATCGGGGCTTTAGGAGGTGCCAAACACACTTACGATTACATTTAGGTGTTGCACTGTGGGCACAGCCTACAACATCTTGGCGCCCCGCCAAGGACACCAGCCAAGGTCAACCTTGGTGCACTGCTGAGTAATCGGCGATATGCGCTACTCCAGGGTGTAGCACATACAAGGCGTCAATAGACCGTCGGGCTACGCTCAAGGTCTGACACCGTAGGAAAGGGTCCTAGTCAAGCAATGATACCATCAGCGCCCGGCAAGGCGCAAATCCTGGCACTAAGATTTGCAAGGCGCAGCCAACCTCCACAGACCCTCCACACTGGCTATCAGACCCAGTAAGAGGTAATCCGGTGGGTATCTCGGGACCCTCCACAAAGAGAACGTAGAGACACTGAGTACACCTCGTTGGGAGGCGTATATGACGTGAAAGGGAGGCGTATATGACGCGAAAGTGAAGGCGAAATGAGAGCAATAAGAGAGTGATAAGAGGGCTAAAGGTAAAAGTGAAGCGTTTATGACGCGAAAGGGAAGGTTGAATTGAGCTCTAAAGTGAAAGTCCTTGATTCAGAGTCAGGACAAAAAAAAGATGGGGATGGGTATATATGTCTAAAGGGGGACATCGGGCTCATAGAGTAGGCTAGGCTAAGCTAGGCTAGGTAGAATAGGCTAGGATAGAATAGGCTACTCTACCTAATCTAGCCTACTCTAACCTAACCTACTCTACCTAGCCTACTCTACCTAGCCTAGCCTACTCTAACCTAGCCTAGCCTAGCCTAGCCTACTCTATCCTAGCCTAGCCTAGCCTAATCTATCATATCCTAGACTAGCCTACACTATCTTAGTCGAGTCTACTCTACTCTAACCTTGCCTACTTTATCCTAGCCCATTCTACCTAGCCTAGCTTAGCCTAACATACACTATCCTAGCTTACTCTACCTAGCCTAGCCTACTCTATCCTAGCCTAGCCTAGCCTAGCCTACTCTACAGAGCCTGGACTAGCCTAACCTACTCTGCCTAGGCTAGCCTAGCCTACTCTATCCAAACCTACTCTCCCTAGCCTACTCTACCTAGCCTACTCTACCTAGCCTAACCTACTTTAACCTAGCCTAGCCTGGCCAAGCCTACTCTATTCTAGCCTAGACTAGCCTACTCTATCCTAGCCTAGCCTTGCCTACTCTACCTAGCCTAGCATAGCCTACTCTAGCCTAAGCTACTCTATCTAACCTAGCCTACTCTAACCTAGCCTAGCCTAGCCTAGCCTAATCTATCCTAGCCTAGCCTAGCCTACTCTATCCTATCCTAACCTAGCCTACACTATCCTAGCCTAGTCTATTCTACTCTAGCCTAGCCTAGCCTGCACTATCCTAGCCTAGCCTACACTATCCTAGCCTAGCCTACTCTACTCTAACCTTGCCTGCTCTATCCCAGCCTATTCTAGAATCTACATAGCCTAGCTTAGCCTGGCCTACTCTACCTAGCCTAGCCTACTCCATCTAGCCTAGTCTACTCTATCCTATTCTAGCCTAGCCTAACTTACTATATCCTAGCCTACTCTACCTAGCCTAGACTAGCCTAGCTTACTCTACCTAGCCTAGCCTAGCCTACTCTACCTAGCCTAGCCTAGCCTACTCTATCCTAGCCTATTTTAGCCTAACCTACTCTACCTAGCCTAGCCTACTCTAACCTCGCCTAGCCTAGCTTAGCCTACTCTACCTAGCCTAGCCTACTCTAACCTACCCTAGCCTACTCTATCCTAGCCTAGCCTAGCCTACTCTATTCTATCCTAGCCTAGCCCACACTATCCTAGCCTAGCCTACTCTACTCTAACCTAGACTACTTTATCCTTGCCTGTTCTACCTAGCCTAGCTTAGCCTAGCCTACTCTAACTAGCCTAGCCTACTTTATCCTAGACTAGCCTACTCTATCCTAGCCTACTCTACCTAGCCTAGACTAGCCTAGCGTACCCTACCCAGCCTAACCTAGCCTACTCTAGCCTAACCTACTCTACCAAGCCTACTCTACCTAGCCTTGCCTGTTCTAACCGAGCCTAGCCTAGCCTAACCTAGCCTACTCTATCCTAGCCTACTCTAGCCTAACTTACTCTACCTAGCCCAGCCTACTCTAACCTAACCTAGCCTAGCCTAGCCTATTCTATCGTATCCTAGTCTAGTCTACCCTATCCTATCCTATCCTAGCCTACACCACCTAGCCTAGCCTACTCTACCTAGCCTAGCCTACTCTATCCTAGCCTAGCCTAGCGTAGCCTAAACTATCCTAGCCTACTCTACCTAGCCTAGACTAGCCTAGCCTACTCTATCTAGTCTAGCCAAGCCTATTCTATCCTAGCCTAGCCTAATCTACTTAGCCCAGCCTACTCAATCCTAGTCTAGCCTAGCCTACTCTACCTAGCTTAGCCTAGCCTAGCCTGGTCTATCTTAGTCTAGCCTAACCTAATCTATTCTAGCCTACTCTACCCAGCCTAGCCTAGCCTACCCTACCTAGCCTACTCTACCCTAGCCTACTCTACCTATCCTAGCCTACTCTATCCTATCCTAGCCTAGCCTAGTCTACTCTACGTAGCCTAGCCTAGCCTAGCCTACTCTATCTTGCCTAGCCTAGCCTAGCTTACATCTATCCCAGCCTAGCCTACTCTATCCTAGCCTACTCTACCTAGCCTAGCCGAGCCTACTCTACCTTGCCTAGCCTAGCTTACTCTATCCTAGCCTACTCTACCTAGCCTAGCCGAACCTACTCTACCTAGCCTAGCCTACTCTATCCTAGTCTACTTTACCTAGCTTAGCCTAACCTAGCTTACTCTACGTAGCCTACTCTACGTAGTCTATTCTACCTAGCCTAGCTTAGCCTAGCCTACACTATCCTAGCCTACTCTACCTAGCCTAACCTTCCTCCAGCATATCACTGGCAGTCTCTTGTGAGTGCGGCACCCACCTGGCTTACAAGTGTTTCATAAGATCCCTGTCTTGTTTGCTAATTGTTTTCATTTCCATCACCCTACCCCATGTTAGCCCGGTGCTAACCCTAACCCATGGTAGGCCTATGTCCTGCCATGCAGGAAATGAATAAAATAAAAATATATATAGCAGGAGAGCCAGCCCGTAGGGCAGCTGGAATGCCTGCAGAGCTCAGCCTATAGGCAAGTGAGGCGCAACGTAGCGCTTTAGCGCGGAGCTTTATCCCCATCAGAATTTGAAGATCAAGAGGAAGAGGAATAAGAAAGAAACTCCCACTATATCCTAGCCTAGCCTAGCCTGGGCTACTTTATCCTAGCCTACTCTACATAGCCTACTCTACATAGCCTAGCCTAGCCTAATTTAACTAGCCTACTCTACGTAGCCTAGCTTAGCATAGCCTACTCCATCCTATTCTACTCTACCTAGCATAGCCTACTCTATCCTAGCCTAGCTTCACCTACTCTATCCTAGCCTACTCTACCTAGCCTAGCCTACTCTATCCTAGCCTAGCCTACTCTACCTAGCCTAGCTTAGCCTACTCTACCTAGCTTAGCCTAGCCTAGCCTAGTCTATCTTAGTCTAGCCTAACCTAATCTATCCTAGCCTACTCTACCTAGCCTACTCTACCTACCCTATCCTAGCCTAGCCTACTCTACCCTAGCCTACTCTACCTATCCTAGCCTACTCTATCCTATCCTAGCCTAGCCTAGTCTACTCTACGTAGCCTAGCCTAGCATAGCCTACTCTACCTTGCCTAGCCTAGCCTAGCTTACATCTATCCTATCTTACTCTACCTAGACTAGCCTACTCTATCCTAGCCTACTCTACTTAGCCTAGCCGAGTACTTTATCCTAGCCTAGCCTATCCTAGCCTACTCTAGCCTAGCCTAGCCTACATCTATCCTAGCCTACTCTACCTAGTCTAGCCTAGCCTACTCTATCCTAGCCTATTCTAGACTAACCTACTCTACCTAGCCTACTCTACCTAGCCTAGCCTACTCTAACGTCGCCTAGCCTTGCCTAGCCTACTCTACCTAGCCTAGCCTACTCTAACCTACGCTAGCCTAGCCTAGCCTACTCTATTCTAATCTAGCCTAGCCTACTCTATTCTATCCTAGCCTAGCCCACACTATCTTAGCCTAGCCTACTCTACTCTAACCTAGACTACTCTATCCTTGCCTGTTCTACATAGCCTAGCTTAGCCTAGCCTACTCTAACTAGCCTAGCCTACTCTATCCTAGCCTATAATAGCCTACTCTATCCTAGCCTACTCTACCTGGCCTAGACTAGCCTAGCGTACTCTAACTAGCCTAACCTAGCCTACTCTAGCCTAACCTACTCTACCAAGCCTACTCTACCTAGCCTTGCCTATTCTAACCTAGCCTAGCCTAGCCTAACTTAGCCTACTCTATCCTAGCCTACTCTAGCCTAATATACTCTACCTAGCCCAACCTACTCTAACCTAACCTAGCCTAGCCTAGCCTATTCTATCGTAGCCTAGTCTAGTCTACTATATCCTATCCTAGCTGAGCCTACTCTACTCTAACCTAGCCTACTCTATCCTAGCCTATTCTACCTAGCCTAACTTAGCCTAGCCTACACTAAAAGCCTACTCTACCTAGCCTAACCTAGCCTACTCTATCCTAGCCTACTCTACCTAGCCTATACTAGCCTAGCCTGGCCTAACCTAGCCTACTCTATCCTAGCCTACTCTACCTAGCCTAGACTAGCCTAGCCTAGCCTAGCCTACTCTATCCTAGCCTACACTAGCCTAACCTACTATATCCTAGCCTACTCTAGCCTAACCTACTCTAACCTAGCCTACTATAGCCTAAACTACTCTAACCTAGCCTAATCTACTCTACCTAGCCTAACCTACTCAAACCTAGCCTATCCTAGCCTAGCCTAGCCTACTCTATCCTAGCCTATTATAGCCTAACCTACTCTACCTAGCCTAGCGTACTCTACCTAGGCTAGCCTACTCTATCCTCTACTTTACCTAGCCTAGCCTACACTATCCTAGCCTACTCTACCTAGCCTAGACTAGCCTAGCCTACTCTACCTAGCCTAGCCTAGCCTAGCCTACTCTACCTAGGCTAGCCTAGCCTACTCTATCTTAGCTTAGCCTAATCTACCTAATCTAGCCTACTCTATCCTAGCCTACTCTATCTTAGCTTAGCCTAATCTACCTAATCTAGCCTACTCTAGCCTAACATACTCTAACCTACCCTAGCCTAGCCTAGCCTACTCTATCCTATCTTAGCCTAGCCTACACTATCCTAGCCTAGCCTACTCTACTCTAACCTAGCCTACTCTATCCTAACCTATTCTACCTAGCCTAGCTTAGCCTAGCCTACTCTATCATAGTCTCCTCTACATAGCCTAGCCTACTCTACCTAACCAAGCCTACTCTACCTAACCAAGCCTACTCTATCCTAGCCTAGCGTAGCCTAGCCTACTCTACCTAGCCTAGACTACCCTAGCCTAATCTACCTAGCCTAGCCTAGCCTACTCCATCATAGCCTACTCTAGCATAACCTACTCTACCTAGCCTACTCTACCTAGCCTAGCCTACTCTATCCTAGCCGAGCTTAGTCTACTCTATCCTAGCTTAGCCTAGCCTACTCTATCCTATCCTAGCCTACTCTACTCTAGACTAATCTACTCTATCCTAGCCTATTCTAGCTAGCCTAGCTTAGCCTGGCTTACTCTATCCTAGCCTACAATACCCAGCCTAACCTACTCTACCTAGCCTAGCCTACTCTATCCTATCCTAGCCTAGCGAAGCCTAAACTATCCTAGCCTACTCTACCTAGCCTAGACTAGCCTAGCCTATTCTAGCCTAACCTAATCTATCTATCCTAGCCTACTCAATCCTAGCCTAGCCTACTGTACCTAGCCTAGCCTAGCCTACTCTACCTAGCTTAGCCTAGCCTAGCCTAGTCTATCTTAGTCTAGCCTAACCTAATCCATCCTAGCCTATTCTACCTACCCTAGCCTACTCTACCTACCCTAGCCTACTCTATCCTATCGTAGCCTAGTCTACTTTACGTAGCCTAGCCTAGCCTAGCCTAGCCTACTCTACCTTGCCTAGCCTAGCCTAGCTTACATCTATCCTAGCCTCTTCTACCTAGCCTAGCCTACTCTACCTAGCCTAGCCTACTCTATCCTAGCCTACTCTACCTAGCCTAGCCTAGCCTACTCTACCTTGCCTAGCCTAGCCTAGCTTACTCTATCCTAGCCTACTCTACCTAGCATAGCCTACTCTATCCTAGCCTACTCTACCTAGCCTGGTCGAGCCTACTCTACCTAGCCTAGACTACTCTATTCTAACCTACTCTGCCTAGCCTACTATATTCTAACCTATCCTAGCCTACTCTACCTATCCTAGCCTACTCTATTCTAACCTATCCTAGCCTACTCTATCCTAGAATACTCTAGCCAAGCCTACTCTACCTATCCTAGCCTAGCCTAGCTTACTCTACCTAGCCTAGCCTTCTCTATTCTAGTCTACTTTACCTAGCCTAGATTTCTCTATTCTATCTACTTTACCTAGCCTAGCCTAGCCAAGCTTACTCTACGTAGCCTATTCTACCTAGCCTAGCCTACACTATCCTAGCCTACCCTTCCTCCAGCATATCACTGGCAGTCTCTTGTGAGTGTGGCACCCAGCTGGCTTACAAGTGTTTGATAAGATCCCTGTCTTGTTTGCTAGATGTTTTCATTTCCAACACCCTACCCCATGTTAGCCTGGTGCTAACCCTAACCCATGGTAGGCCTCCGCCCTGCTATGCAGGAAATGAATAAAATAAAAATATATATAGCAGGAGAGCCAGCCCGTAGGGCAGCTCGAATGCCTGTCGAGCTCAGCCTATAGGCACGTGAGGCGCAACGTAGCGCTTTAGCGCGGAGCTTTACCCCCATCAGAATTTGAAGATCAAGAGGAAGAGGAATAAGAAAGAAACTCCCACTATATCCTAGCCTAGCCTAGCCTAAGCTACTTTATCCTAGTCTACTCTACCTAGCCTACTCTACATAGCCTAGCCTAGCCTAGCCTAGCAAAGTCTACCTAGCCTACTCTACGTAGCCTAGCTTAGCCTAGCCTACTCTATCATATTCTACTCTACCTAGCATAGCCTACTCTATCCTAGCCTAGCTTAGCCTACTCTATCCTAGCCTACTCTACCTAGCCTAGCCTAGCCTAGTCTATCCTAGCCTACTCTACCTAGCTTAGCCTCCTCTATCCTAGCTTACTCTGGCCTAGCCTAGCCTAGCTAAGCTTAGCCTGGACTAGCCTACTCTAGCATAGTCTAGCCTAACCTAGCCTAGCTTACCCTA
>JASDQU010585858.1:0-16371 GCA_032191745.1 Picea mariana | reverse complement strand
CCCTATGGAGTCCCTATGGAGATATGAGTAGGGCTTTTAGCTCTATGGGGTCCCAAAGGAGATGTGAGTAGGGTTGTTTACCTATGGGGTCCCTATCGAAGCTTTAGGAGGTGCCAAACACACTTACGATTACCTTTAGGTGTTGCGCTGTGGGCACAGCCTACAACATCTTGGCGCCCCGCCAAGGACACCAACCAAGGTCAACCTTGGTGCACCGCTGAGTAATCGGTGATATGCGCTACTCCAGGGTGTAGCACATACAAGGCGTCGATAGACCGTCGGGCTACGCTCAAGGTCTGACCCCGTAGGAAAGAGTCCTAGTCAAGCAATGATACCATCAGCGTCCGACAAGGCGCAAATCCTGGCACTAAGCTTTGCAAGGTGCAGCCAACCTCCACAGATCCTCCACACTGGCTAGCAGACCCAGTAAGAGGTAATCCGGTGGGTATTTCGGGACACTCCACAAAAAGGACGTAGAGACACTGAGTACACCTCTCTGGGAGGCGTATATGACGTGAAAGGGAGGCGTATATGACGCAAAAGTGAAGGCGAAATGAGAGCGATAAGAGAGTGATAAGAGGGCTAAAGGTAAAAGTGAAGCGTTTATGATGCGAAAGGGAAGGTTGAATTGAGCTCTAAAGTGAAAGTCCTTGATTGAGAGTCAGGACAAAAAGAGGATGGGGATGGGTATATATGCCTAAAAGGGGACACAGGGCTCGTATGACTAGACTAGCCTAGCCTAGCCTACTCTATCCAAGCCTACTCTACCTAGCCTAGCCTGCTCTAACCTAGCCTAGCCTAGCCTAGCCTACTCTATCCTAGCCTAGCCTAGCCTACTCTATCCTAGCCTAGCCTAGCCTAATCTATCCTATCCTAGACTAGCCTACACTATCCTAGCCGAGCCTACTCTACTATAACCTTGCCTATTCTATCCTAGCCCATTCTACCTAGCCTAGCTTAGCCTAGCCTACTCTATCCTAGCTTACTCTACCTAGCATAGCCTACTCTATCCTAGCCTAGCCTAGCCTAGCCTACTCTATCCTAGCCTACTCTACCTAGCCTAGACTAGCCTAACCTACTCTACCTAGGCTAGCCTAGCCTACTCTATCCAAACCTACTCTCCCTAGCCTACTCTACCTAGCCTAACCTACCTTAACCTAGACTAGCCTAGCCAAGCCTACTCTATTCTAGCCTAGCCTAGCCTACTCTATCCTAGCCTAGCCTAGCCTACTCTATCCTAGCCTAGCCTAGCCTACTCTATCCCAGCCTACTCTAGCCTAAGATATTCTACCTAGCCTAGCCTACTCTAACCTAGCGAAGCCTAGCCTACCCTAATCTATCCTAGCCTAGCTTCGCCTACTCTATCCTATCCTAGCCTAGCCTACACTATCCTAGCCTAGCCTACTCTACTCTAGCCTAGCCTAGCCTGCACTATCCTAGCCTGCACTATCTTAGCCTACTCTATCCTAGCCTACTCTATCCCTAGCCTGCACTAGCCTAGCCTGCACTAGCCTAGCCTGCACTATCCTAGCCTACTCTATCCTTGCCTACTCTATCCCAGCCTATTCTAGAATCTACCTAGCCTACTCTACCTAGCCTAGCTTACTCCATCTAGCCGAGCCTACTCTATTCTATTCTAGCCTAGCTTAACATACTATATCCTAGCCTACTCTACCTAGCCTAGACTAGCCTAGCCTACTCTACCTAGCCTAGCCTAGCCTACTCTATCCTAGCCTATTCTAGCCTAACCTACTCTATCTAGCCTACTCTACCTAGCCTAGCCTACTCTAACCTCGCCTAGCCTGGCCTAGCCTACTCTACCTAGCATAGCCTACTTTAACCTACCCTAGCCTAGCCTAGCCTACTCTATCTTAGCCTAGCCTAGCCTACTCTATTCTATTCTAGCCTTGCCCACACTATCCTAGCCTAGCCTACTCTACTCTAACCTAGACTACTCTATCATTGCCTGTTCTACCTAGCCTACTCTAACTAGCCTAGCCTACTCTATCCTAGCCTATCCTAGTCTACTCTATCCTATCCTACTCTACCTAGCCTAGACTAGCCTAGCGTACTCTACCTAGCCTAACCTAGCCTACTCTAACCTAACCTACTCTACCAAGCCTACTCTACCTAGCCTTGCCTATTCTAACCTAGCCTAGCCTAACTTAACCTACTCTAGCCTAACTTACTCTACCTAGCCCAGTCTACTCCAACCTAACCTAGCCTAGCATAGCCTATTTTATCGTATCCTAGTCTAGTCTACTCTATCCTATCCTAGCCGAGCCTACTCTACTCTAACCTAGTCTACTCTATCCTAGCCTATTCTACCTAACCTAACTTAGCCTAGCCTACACTAAAAGCCTACTTTGCCTAGCCTAGCCTAGCCTACTCTATCCTAGCCTATTCTACCTAGCCTAGACTAACCTAGCCTAGCCTAGCCTACTCTATCCTAGCCTACACTAGCCTAACCTACTATATCCTAGCCTACTCTAGCCTAACCTACTCTAACCTAGCCTATCCTACTCTACCTACCCTAACCTACTCTATCCTAGCCTAGCCCAGCCTACTCTATCCTAGCCTATTCTAGCCTAACCTACTCTACCTAGCCTAGCCTACTCTACCTAGCCTAGCTTACTCTATCCTATCCAAGCCTAGTTTAGCCTACACTATCCTAGCCTACTCTACCTAGCCTAGACAAGCCTAGCGTACTCTACCTAGCCTAGCCTAGCCTACTCTACCTAGCCTAGACTAGCCTAGCCTACTCTACCTAGCTTAGTCTAGCCTACTCTATCCTAGCCTAATCTACCTAATCTAGCCTACTCTATCCCAGCCTACTCTATCTTAGCCTACTCTAACCTAACGTACTCTACTTAGCCTGATCTATCTAGCCTAACATACTCTAACCTAGCCTAGCCTAGCCTAGCCTACTCTATCCTATCTTATCCTAACCTACACTATCTTAGCCTAGCCTACTCTACTCTAACCTAGCCTACTCTATCCTAGCCTATTCTACCTAGCCTACTCTATCATAGTCTCGTCTACCTAGCCTAGCCTACTCTACCTAACCAAGCCTACTCTATCCTAGCCTAGCCTAGCCTAGCTTACTCTACCTAGCCTAGACTACCCTAGCCTACTCTACCTAGCGTAGCCTAGCCTACTCCATCCTAGCCTACTCTAGCCTAACCTACTCTACCTAGCCTAGCCTACTCTATCCTAACCGAGCCTAGCCTACTCTATCCTAGCTTAGCCTAGCCTACTCTATCCTATCCTAGCCTACTCTACTCTAGACTAATCTACTCTATCCTAGCCTATTCTAGCTAGCCTAGCTTAGCCTATTCTACTCTATCCTAGCCTACACTACCTAGCTTAGCCTACTCTACCTAGCCTAGCCTACTCTATCCTATCCTAGCCTAGCCTAGCCTAAACTATCCTAGCCTACTCTACCTAGTCTAGACTAGCCTAGCCTACTCTACCTAGCCTAGCTTAGTCTACTCTAGCCTAGCCTAATATACCTAGCCTAGCCTACTCAATCCTAGCCTAGCCTACTCTACCTAGCCTAGCCTACTCTATCCTAGTCTAGCTTAGCCTACTCTACCTAGCTTAGCCTAGCCTAGCCTAGTCTGTCTTAGTCTAGCCTAACCTAATCTATCCTAGCCTAGCCTACTCTACCTAGCCTAGCCTAGCCTAGCCTACTCTACCCTAACCTACTCTACCTATCCTAGCCTACTCTATCCTAGCCTAGCCTAGCCTAGTTTAGTCTACATAGACTAGCCTAGCCTAGCCTACTCTACCTTGCCTAGCCTAGCCTAGCTTACATCTATCCTAGCCTGCTCTACCTAGCCTAGCCTACTCTACCTTGCCTAGCCTAGCCTAGCTTACTCTATCCTAGCCTACTCTACCTAGCCTAGTCGAGCCCACTCTATTCTAGCCTACTCTACCTAGCCTAGACTACTCTATTATAACCTACTCTACCTAGCCTACTGTATTCTAACCTATCCTAGCCTACTCTACCTATCCTAGCCTACTCTATTCTAACCTATCCTAGTCTACTCTATCCTACAATACTCTAGCCTAGCCTACTCTATCCTAGCCTACTCTACCTAGCCTAGCCTAGCCTAGCTTACTCTACTTAGCCTAGCCTACTCTATCCTAGTCTACTTTACCTAGCCTAGCTTACTCTACGTAGCCTATTCTACCTAGCCTAGCCTACACTATCTTAGCCTACTCTTCCTAGCCTAGCCTTCCTTCAGCATATCATTGGCAGTCTCTTGTGAGTGCGACAACCACATGGCTTACAAGTGTTTGATAAGATCCCTGTCTTGTTTGCTAATTGTTTTCATTTCCAGCACCCTACCCCATGTTAGCCCGGTGCTAACCCTAACCTATGGTAGGTCTCAGCCCTGCCATGCAAGAAATGAATAAAATAAAAATATATATAGTAGGAGAGCCAGCCTAGCCTACTCTACGTAGCCTAGCTTAGCATAGCCTACTCTATCCTAGCCTAGCTTAGCCTACTCTATCCTAGCCTACTCTACCTAGCCTACTCTATCCTAGTCTACTCTACCTAGCTTAGCCTCATCTATACTAGCTTACTCTGGCCTAGCCTAGCCTAGCTAAGCTTAGCCTGGACTAGCCTACTCTAGCATAGTCTAGCCTAACCTAGCCTAGCTTACCCTGCCCTATCCTAACCTGGCCTAGCCTAGCTTATCCTACTCTAGCCTACTCTAGCCTCGCTTATCCTACTCTTAGCCTACTCTAGCCTTACCTACCCTAGCCTAGCTTATCCTACTCTAGCCTACCCTAGCCTACTCTTACCTATGATAGCTTAATGTAGCCTAACTTAATCTAGCCTAACCTAACATAGCCTACTCTATCTACACCAACCTAGACTAATCTTGCCTACTCTAGTGTAGCCTACTGTAGACTAGCCTAATTTATCCTTGCATAGCATAGCATACTCTAGCCTAGGCTAGCCTAGAACTATCTATCCTAACCTAGCCTGTCATGCCTAGCCTAACTTACTCTTACCTACCCTAGCCTACTCTAGCCTAGCATTGTCTATCCTAGTTTAGCTTAGCCTACTCTAGCCTAGCCTACTCTAGCTAGCCTAGCCTACTCTACCCTAGCTTAGCCTAGCCTACTCTATCCTAGCCTAGCCTACTCTATCCTAGCCTAGCCTAGCCGAACCTACTCTACCCTAGTCTACTCTACCTAGCATAGCCTACTCTATCCTAATCTACCCTACATAGCCTACACTATCTAGCCTACTCTACCTGGCCTAGCTTACTCTATCCTAGCCTAGCCTACTCTATCATAACCAACTCTACCTAGACTACTCTAGCCTAACCTACTCTACCTAGCCTAGCCGATTCTATCCTAACCTAGCATAACCTAACCTAGTCTACTCTATCCTAGCCTACTCTAGCCTAACCTACTCTACCTAGCCTAGCCTACTCTAACCTAACCTAGCCTAGCCTACTCTATACTAGCCTAGCCTAGCCTACTCTATCCTATCCTAGCCTAGCCTAGCCTACTCTAACCTGACCTAACCTACTCTATCCTAGCCTATTCTACCTAGCTTAGCTAAGCCTAGCCCACTCTAAGTAGCCTAGCCTACTCTTTCTTAGCCTAGCCTAGCCTAGCCTACTCTATCTTAGTCTACTCTACCTAGCCTACTCTACCTAGTCTAGCCTAGCCTACTCTATCCTAGCCTACTCTAGCCTAACCTACTCTACCTAGCCTAGCCTACTCTAACCTAGCCTATCCTAGCCTAGCCTACTCTATCCTAGCTTTGCATAGCCTACTCCATCCTATTCTAGCCTAGCATACACTATCCTAGCCTAGCCTACTCTACTCTAACCTAGCCTACTCTATCCAAGCCTATTCTACATAGCTTTGCTTAGCCTAGCCTACTCTATCCTAGCCTACTCTACCTAGCCTAGCCTACTCTATCCTAGCCTACTCTAGCCAACCTAGCCTAGCCTAGCCTACTCTAACCAACCTACTCTACCTAGCCTAGCCTAGCCTACTCTATCCTATCCTACTCTAGCCTAACCTACTCAACTTAGACTACTCTACCTAGCCTAGCCTACTCTATCCTAGCCTAGCCTAGCCTAGCATACTCTATCCTAGCCTAGCCTAGCCTAGTCTACTCTATCCTACCCTAGCTTAGCCTACACTATCCTAGCCTAGCCTAATCTACTCTAACCTAGCCTAATCTACTCTAACCTAGCCTAACCTACTCTACCTAGCCTAGCCTACTCTAACCTAGCCTAGCCTAGCCTACTCTACTTAGCCTGGCCTAGCCTACTCTATCCTATCTTACTCTAGCCTAACCTACTCTATCTATCCTACTCTACCTAGCCTAGACTACTCTAATCTAGCCTAGCCTAGCCTACTCTATCCCCGCCTACGTTATCCTACTCTATCATATCCTTGCCTAGCTTACTCTATCCTAGCCTAGCCTACTCTATCCTACCTTATTCTACCTAGCCTAGCCTACTCTATCCTAGCCAAGCCTTGCCTACTCTATCCTATCCTACCCTAAACTACACTAGCCTACTCTATCTTAACCTATTCTACCTAGTCTACTCTATCCTAGACTATTCTACCTAGCCTATCCTACTCTACCTAGCATAGTCTACTCTATCCTAGCCTACTCTACATAGCGTAGACTAGTCTAGCCTACTCTACCTAGCATATTCTACCTAGCCTAGACTAGCCTAGCCTACTCTACCTAGCATATTCTACCTAGCCTAACCTACTCTACCTAGCATATTCTACCTAGCCTAGCCTACTCTATCCTAGCCTACTTTAACCTAACCTACTCTACCTAGCCTACTGTACTTAGCCTAGCCTACTCTAACCTAGCCTAGCCTACTCTACCCAGCCTACTCTTCCTTGCCGACTCTATCTTAGCTTACTCTAGTCTAATCTACTCAACCTAGAGTACTCTACCTAGCCTAGCCTACTCCATCCTAGCCTAGCATACTCTATCCTATGCTATCCTATCCTAGCCTACTCTATCCTATCCTACCTTAGCCTACACTATCCTAGCCTAGCCTAATCTACTCTAACCTAACCTAACGTACTCTACCTAGCCTACTCTACCTAGCCTAGCTTACTCTAACCTAGCCTAGTCTAGCCTACTCTACCTAGCCTAGCTTACTCTAACCTAGCCTAGCCTAGCCTACTCTACCTAGCTCGGCCTAGCCTACTCTAGACTAACCTACTCTACCTATCCTACTCTACCTAGCCTAGCCTAATCTAACCTGGCCTAGCCTAGCCTAGCCTACTCTATCCTCGCCTACCCTATCCTACTCTATCCTATCCTTGCCTAGCCTACACTATCCTAGCCTAGCCTACTCTACTCTAACCTAGCCTACTCTATCCTACCTTATTCTACCTAGACTAGCTTAGCCTAGCCTGCTCTATCCTATTCTAGCCTAGCCTACTCTATCCTATCCTACCCTAAACTACACTAGCCTACTCTATCCTAGCCTATTCTACCTAGCCTACTCTATCCTAACCTACTTTACCTAGCCTAGACTAGACTAGCCTACTCTACCTAGCATATTCTGCCTAGACTAGCCTACTCTATCCTAGCCTACTTTAACCTAACCTACTCTATCTAGCCTACTCTACTTAGCCTAGCCTACTTTAACCTAGCCTAACCTACTCTATCCTAGCTTAGCCTAGCCTAATCAATCCTATCATAGCCTAGCCTACTCTACTCTAAACCAGCCTAATCTATCGTATCCTATTCTATCTAGTCTAACTTAGTCTAGCTTACTCTATCCTAGCCTACTTTTCCTAGCCTAGCCTACTCTATCCTAGCTTACTCTACCTAGCCTACTTTACCTACCCTAGCCTAGCCTATGCTATCCTAGCGTATTCTAGCCTAACCTACTCTACCTAGCCTACTCTATCTTTCCTATCCTACTCTAACCTAGCCTAGCCTAGCCTACTCTGTCCTAACCTTTTTAGCCCACTCTATCTTATCCTAGCCTAGCCTACACTATCCTATCCTAGCCTACTCTACTCTAACCTAGCCTTCTCTATCCTAGCCTATTCTACCTAGCTTAGCGTAGCCTAGCCTACTCTATCCTAGCCTACACTACCTGGCCTAGTCTACTCTACCTAGCCTAGCCTAATCTATCCTATCCTAGCCTAGCCTAGCCTACTCTATCCTAGCCTACTCTACCTAGTCTAGACTAGCCTAGCCTGCTCTACCTGACATACTCTACGTAGCCTTGCCTAGCCTACTCTATCCTTGCTTACTCTAGTCTAACCTACTCTAACTAGCCTGATCTACCTAGCCTAACGTACTCTTAACCTACTCTACCCAGCCTACTCTAACTAGCCCAGCCTATTCTAACCTAGCCTAGCCTAGCCTAACCTAGCCTACTCTAACCTAACTTACTCTACCTAGTCTAGCCTACTCTAACCTAACCTAGCCTAGCCTAGCCTATTCTATTGTAGCCTAGTCTAGCCTACTCTATCCTAACTTAGCCTAGCCTACTCTACTCTAACCTAGCCTACTCTATTCTAGCCTATTCTATCTAGCCTAACTTAGCCTAGCCTACACTAAAAGCCTACACTACCTAGCCTAGCCTAGCCTACTTTATCCTAGCCTACTCTATCCTAGCCTACTCTAGCCTAACCTACTTTACCTAGCCTACTCTACCTAGCCTAGCTTACTCTAACCTAGCTTATCCTAGCCTAGCCTACGTTAGCCTAGCCTAGCCTACTCTATCCCAGCCTATTCTAGCCTAACCTACTCTACCTAGCCTAGCCTACTCTACCTAGCCTAGCCAAATCTATCCTATCCTAGCCTACACTATCCTAGCCTACTCTACCTAGACTAGACTAGCGTAGCCTACTCTACCTAGCCTAGCCTAGCCTACTCTAACTAGCCTAGACTAGTCTATCCTACTCTACATAGCCTAGCCTAGCCTACTCTAGCCTAGCTTAATTTACCTAATCTAGCCTACTCTATCCTAGCGTACTCTATCCTAGCCTACTCTAGCTAGCCTAACCTACTCTACCTAGCCTCATCTACCTAGCCTAACGTACGCTAACCTAGCCTAGCCTAGCTTAGTCTACTCTATCATATCTTAGCCTAGCCTACACTATCCTAGCCTAGCCTACTCTACTCTAACATAGCCTACTCTATCCTAGCCTATTCTACCTAGCCTAGCTTAGCCTAGCCTACACTATCCTAGTCTCCTCTACCTAGCCTAGCCTACTCTACCTAACCAAGCCTACTCTACCTATCCTAGACTACCCTAGCCTACTCTACCTAGCCTAGCCTAGCCTACTCCATCCTAGCCTACTCTAGCCTAATCTACTCTAGCTAGCCTACTCTACTTAGCTTAGAATAGCCTAGCCTACTATATCCTAGCCGAGCTTAGCCTACTCTATCCTAGCTTAGCCTAGCCTAATCTATCCTATCCTAGCCTACTCTACTCTAGACTAATCTACTCTATCCTAGCCTATTCTTGTTAGCTTAACTTAGCTTAGCCTACTCTATCCTAGCCCACACTACTTAGCCTAGCCAACTTTATACTAGCCTAGCCTAGCCTACTCTACCCTTTTCTATCTTAGCCTAGCTTACAATATACTAGCTTACTCTACCTAGCCTAGACTACTCTACCTAGCCTAGTCTAGCCTACTCTAGCCTAGCTTAATCTACCTAGCCTAGCCTACTCTATCCTATCCTAGCCTAGCCTACTCTACCTAGCTTAGCCTAGCCTAGCCTAGTCTATCTTAGCCTAGCCTACTCTATCTTAGCCTAGCCTAACCTACACTATCCTAGCCTACTCTACCTAGCCTAGCCTAGCGTACTCTAGCTAGCCTACCCTAGCCTAGCCTACTCTACCCTAGCCTACTCTACCTATCCTAGCCTACTCTACCTATCCTAGCCTAGCCTAGACTAGTCTACTCTACGTAGCCTAGCCTAGCCTAGCCTACTTTACCTTTCCCAACCTAGCCTAGCTTACTCTATCCTACCCTACTCTACCTAGCCTACCCTACTCTATCCTAGCCTACTCTACCTAGCCTACCCTACTCTATCCTAGCCTAGCCAAGCCTACTCTATCCTAGCCTACTCTACCTAGCCTAGACTACTCTATTCTAACCTACTCTATCCTAGCCTACTCTACCTAGCCTAGACTACTCTATTCTAACCTACTCTACTAAAAGCCTACTCTATCTAGTATAGCCTAACCTACTCTATCCTAGCCTACTCTACATAGCCTAGACTAGCCTAGCTTACTCTACCTAACCTAGCTTAGCCTAGCCTACTCTAGCCTAACCTACTCTACCTAGCCTACTCTACCTAGCCTAGCCTACTCTAACCTAGCCTATCCTAGCCTAGCCTACGCTAGCCTAGCCTACGCTAGCCTAGCCTAGCCTACGCTAGCCTAGCCTAGCCTACTCTATCCCAACCTATTCTAGCCTAACCTACTCTACCTAGCCTAGCCTACTCTACCTAGTCTAGCCAAATCTATCCTATCCTAGCCTAGCTTAGCCTACACTATCCTGTCCTACTCTACCTAGCCTAGACTAGCCTAGCCTACTCTACCTAGCCTAGCCTAGCCTACTCTACCTAGCCTAGACTAGCCTAGCCTACTCTACCTAGCCCAGCCTAGGCTACTCTAGCCTAGCCTAATCTACCTAATCTAGCCTACTCTATCCTAGCCTAGTCTAGCCTAACCTACTCTACCTAGCCTAATCTACCTAGGCTAACATACTCTAGCCTAGCCTAGCCTACTCTATCCTATCTTAGCCTAGCCTACACTATCCTAGCCTAGCCTACTCTACTCTAACCTAGCCTACTCTATCCTAGCCTAGCTAAGCCTAGCCTACTCTATCCTAGTCTCCTCTACCTAGCCTAGCCTACTCTACCTTACCAAGCCTACTCTATCCTGGCCTACCCTAGTCTAGCCTACTCTACCTAGCCTAGCCTAGCCTACTCCATCCTAGCCTACTCCATCCTAGCCTACTCTAGCCTAATCTACTCTACCTAACCTACTCTATCTAGCTTAGCCTAGCCTAGCCTACTCTATCCTAGTCGAGCCTAGCCTACTCTATCTTAGCTTAGCTTAGCCTACTCTATCCTATCCTAACCTACTCTACTCTAGAATAATCTACTCTATCCTAGCCTATTCTTGCTAGCCTAGCTTAGCCTAGCCTACTCTATCCTAGCCTACACTACCTAGCGTAGCCTACTCTACCTAGCCTAGCCTACTCTATCTTATCCTAGCCTAGCCAAGCCTAAACTATCCTAGCCTACTCTACCTAGCCTAGACTAGCCTAGCCTACTCTACCTATCCTAGCCTAGCCTACTCTAGCCTAGCCTAATCTACCTAGCCTAGCCTACTCTATCTTAGCCTAGCCTAACCTACTCTATCCTAGCCTACTCTACCTAGCCTAGCCTAGCCTACTCTAGCTACCCTACTCTACCTAGCCTACTCTATCCTATCCTAGCCTAGCCTAGCCTACTCTACCCTAGCCTACTCTACCTATCCTAGCCTACTCTATCCTAGCCTAGCCTTGTCTACTCTACCTTTCCTACCCTAGCCTAGCTTACTCTATCCTAGCCTACTCTACCTAGCCTAGCCTACTCTATCCTAGCCTAATCTACCTAGCCTAGTCGAGCCTACTCTATCCTAGCCTACTCTACCTAGTCTAGACTAATCTATTCTAACCTACTCTACTAAAAGCCTACTCTATCTAGCCTAGCCTAGCTTACTCTATCCTAGCCTACTCTACCTAGCCTAGACTAGCCTAGCTTACTCTACCTAGCCTAGCTTACTCTACCTAGCCTAGCCTAGCCTACTCTAGCCTAACCTACTTTACCTAGCCTACTCTACCTAGCCTAGCCTACTCTATCCTAGCCTACTCTACCTAGCCTACTATATTCTAACCTATCATAACCTACTCTACCTATCCTAGCCTACTCTAGCCTAGCCTACTTTATTCTAATCTATCCTAGCCTACTCTATCCTAGAATACTCTAGCCTAGCCTACTCTATCCTAGCCTACTCTACCTAGCCTAGCCTAGCCTAGCTTACTCTACCTAGCCTAGCCTACTCTATCCTAGTCTACTTTACCTACCCTAGCCTAGCCTAGCTTACTCTACGTAGCCTACTCTACCTAGCCTATTCTACCTAGCCTAGCCTAGCCTAGCCTACACTATACTAGCTTACTCTACCTAGCCTAGCCTTCCTCCAGCATATCACTGGCAGTCTCTTGTGAGTGTGGCACACACCTGGCTTACAAGTGTTTGATAAGATCCCTGTCTTGTTTGCTAATTGTTTTCATTTCCAACACCCTACCCCATGTTAGCCCGACGCTAACCCTAACCCACGGTAAGCCTCCGCCCTGCCATGCAGGAAATGAATAAAATAAAAATATATATAGCAGGAGAGCCAGCCCGTAGGGTGGCTCGAATGCCTGCCGAGATCAGCCTATAGGCAAGTGAGGCGCAACGTAGCGCTTTAGCACGGAGCTTTACCCCCATCATAATTTCAAGATCAAGAGGAAGAGGAATAAGAAAGAAACTCCCACTCTATCCTAGCCTAGCCTAGCCTGGGCTACTTTATCCTAGCCTACTCTACCTAGCCTACTTTACAGAGCCTAGCCTAGCCTAGCCTAGCCTAGCCTAGTCTACCTAGCCTACTCTATGTAGCCTAGCTTAGCCTAGCCTTCTCTATACTATCCTACTCTACCTAGACTAGCATACTCTATCCTAGCCTAGCTTAGCCTACTCTATCCTAGCCTAGCTTAGCCTACTCTATCCTAGCCTACTCTACCTAGCCTAGCCTAGCCTACTCTATCATAGCCTACTCTACCTAGCTTAGCCTCCTCTATCCTAGCTTACTCTGGCCTATCCTAGCCTAGCTAAGCTTAGTCTGGACTAGCCTACTCTAGCATAGTCTAACCTAACCTAGCCTAGCTTACCCTAGCCTAGCCTAACCTGGCCTAGCCTAGCCTACTCTAGCCTAACCTATCCTAACCTCCTTTATCATATCCTAGTCTACTCTACTCTAGGCTATCCTACTTTAGCTTAGCCTAGCCTATCCTACTCTAGCCCAGCCTATCCTATCCTACTCTAGCCTTCCCTAGCCTAACCTAGCTTATCCTACTCTAGCCTACCCTAGCCTACTCTTACCTATGATACCTTACTATAGCCTAACTTACTCTAGCCTAACCTAACATAGCCTACTCTATCTACACCAACCTAGACTAACCTTGCCTACTCTAGTGTAGCCTACTGTAGATTAGCCTACTTTATCCTAGCCTAGCCTAGCATAGCATACTCTAGCCTAGGCTAGCCTAGAACTACCTATCCTAACCTCGCCTGTCATGCCTAGCCTAACTTACTTTTACCTAACCTAGCCTACTCTAGCCTAGCATAGCCTATCCTAGTCTAGCTTAGCCTACTCTAGCCTAGCCTACTCTAGATAGCCTAGCCTACTCTAGCTAGCCTAGCCTTCTCTACCCTAACTTTGCCTAGCCTACTCTACCTAGCCTACTCTACTCTATCCTAGCCTAGCCTACTCTATCCTAGCCTACTCTAGCCTAGGCTACTCTATCCTAGCCTAGCCTAGCCGAGCCTACTCTACCTAGCCTAGCCTACTCTACCTAGCCTAGCCTAGCCTACTCTATCCTAGCCTACTCTATCCTAGCCTACTCTACCTAGCCTAGTCTACTCTAACCTAGCCTAGCCTACTCTATCCTAGCTTAGTCTAGCCTACTCTATCCTATCCTAGCCTAGCCTACACTATCCTAGCATACCCTACTCTACTCTAACCTAGCCTACTCTATCCTAGCCTATTCTACATAGCCTAGCTTAGCCTAACCTACTCTACTTAGCCTAGCCTACTCTATCCGAGCCTAGCCTAGCCTAGCCTACTCTATCCTAGTCTACTCTACCTAGCCTAGACTAGCCTAGCCTACTGTACCCAGCCTACTCTACCTAGCCTAGCCTAGCCTACTTTATCCTAGCCTACTCTAACCTAAACTACTCAACTTAGCCTACACTATCCTAGCCTAGCCTACTCTACTCTAACCTAGCCTACTCTATCCTAGCCCAGCCTACTCTACCTAGCCTAGCCTACTCTAACCTAGCCTAGCCTAGCCTACTCTACCTAGACTAGCCTAACCTACTCTACCTATCCTACTCTACCTGGCCTAGCCTACTCTAACCTGGCCGAGCCTAGCCTAGCCTACTCTATCCTAGCCTACCCTATCCTACTCTATCCTATCCTAGCCTACTCTGGCCTAACCTACTCTACTTAGCCTATTCTACCTATTCTAGCCTAGCCTAGCCTAGCCTAACATAGCCTACTCTATCCTAGCCTACTCTAGCCTAAACTACTTTACCTAACCTAGCCTACTCTAACCTAACCTAGCCTAGCCTACTCTATCCTATCCTTTCTTAGCCTACTCTATCCTAGCCTAGCCTAGCCTACTCTAATCCAATCTAGCCTACTCTATCCTAGCCTATTCTACCTATCCTAGCTTAGCCTAGCCTACACTAAAAGCCTACTCTACCTAGCCTAGTCTACTCTTTCTTAGCCTAGCCTAGCCTAGCCTACTCTGCCTAGCCTAGACTAGCCTAGCCTACTCCACCTAACCTAGCCTAGCCTACTCTATCCTGGCCTGCTCTATCCTAGCCTACTCTAGCCTAACCTACTATACCTAGCCTAGCCTACTCTAACCTAGCTTATCCTAGCCTAGCCTACTCTATCCAAGCCTAGCCTACTCTATCCTAGCTTAGCCTAGCCTACTCTATCCTATCCTAGCCTAGCCTACACTATCCTAGCCTACTCTACCTAGCCTAGCCTACTCTATCCTGGCCTAGCCTAGCCTAGTCTACTCTATCCTATTCTACTCTAGCCAGCCTAGCCTAGCCTAGCCTACTCTACCCAGCCTACTCTTCCTAGCCTACTCTATCTTGGCTTACACTAGCCCAACCTATTCAACCTAGACTACTCTACCTAGCCTAGCCTACTTTATCCTAGCCTAGCCTAGCCTAGCATACTCTATCCTATCCTATCCTAGCCTATCCTACTCTATCCTATCCTAGCTTAGCCTACACTATCCTAGCCTAGCCTAATCTACTCTAACCTAACCTAACCTACTCTACCTAGCCTAGCCTACTCTAACCTAGCCTGGCCTAGCCTACTCTACCTAGCCTGGCCTAGCCTAGCCTACTCTATTCTAGCTTAGCCTACTCTACCTAGCCTGGCCTAGCCTAGCCTACTCTATTCTAGCCTAGCCTAGCCTACACTACTGCATTTGGGTCAAATTCCAACGGCGCGTTCGACGCAATTGCCACTTTCTATTGTCGGAAGACCGACAAACCTCGGACCCCCTCAAACGTCGTTTCACATGACGTCGTTTTTCCGACGACCTAATTTTCGTCTATATTGCGACGTTTCAAACGTGGCAAGAGAGACGTTGCAAACGTGGAAAGACCGACGTTTCAAATGTCGCAAGAGAGACGTTGCAAATGTGGCAAGAGAGACGTTTCAAACGTGGCAAGACCGACGTTGCAAACGTCGCAAGAGAGACGTTGCAAACGTGGCAAGACCGACGTGGCAAGAGAGACGTTGCAAACGTGGCAAGTGAGACATTTCAGACGTGGCAAGAGAGACGTTGCAAACGTGGCAAGACCGACGTTGCGAACGTGGCAAGTGAGAGGTTTCAGACGTGGCAAGAGAGACGCTTCAAAGGTGGCAAGACCGACATTTCAAACGTGGCAAGTGAGACGTTTCAGACGTGGCAAGAGAGACGTTCTGAAGATGGCAAGACCAACGAGAGGAGGTATTAGCTCCGACGTGGTTGCTATGGGAGCTACACTCTTGAACGTCGCAAGAAAGACGTCCATCAAGTGGCAACAGCGACGGCCCGGAGTTACTAGCTCCGACATGGTTGCTATGGGAGCGACAATCTTGGAGGTGGAAAGAGAGACGTCTCGGACGTGGCAATAGCGACGGGAAGAGAGTGAAAGACGTCACAATTGCCACCTTTGTGTAGGTATTTAAAAAAAAAAATACAATATCAATATCAAGACCTAATAGTCATTCCAAGCCCAAAGGAGGAGTAAGTCATATAGGTGTCAGCTAGTGACATCATACATGGAAATTTCTTCCTGCTTCATTAACATTTTCTTCAAAATTAACTTTACGACAACGAAAAGACAAAACTTATTTGCAACCTTCAGTGCACACTTTAGCTTCAGTCACTTCAACATCCATGCTATCTCGCCTTTCACTCTCAAGCCAAGTGGGAGATTGCATCTCCATTTCATTTAAGTTCAAAGCTTCATCATCATTTATGACAACAATTTCTTCATAA
>JASDQU010585857.1:63584-88449 GCA_032191745.1 Picea mariana | reverse complement strand
ATATATATATATATATATATATATATATATATATATATATTCCTTGTTTAGGGAGAGGGATGCCTTTAATCAAACATTAACATATAATAATGTGAAAGATCAAGTAGACATTCTAACATTTCACGTATGGATTGATACATTCTTAATTTTTTCTTAAAAATGAACTTTAGATGGAGAGATCTATGAGATGGGGAATTTGAACATGGACATCCCAATATAGTCTTACACAAGAATCTGGAATGGTTCAATTGGTTTGTATTGTCATATAAGAACTTCAACAAGTAATAACTGTATAGTCTTAACATTCATGTATACATTTCTACTTTGGATGACTAGCTCTTGCATAATAAAGGTAATAAAAAGGTCAATATTTAGTATTCTAGTATTCCATCCACTAAGAAAAAGGTATTTTTTCTTTATCCATAAGCCACTCTTGCATAATAAAGGTAATAAAAAGGTCAATATTTAGTATTCTAGTATTCCATCCACTAAGAAAAAGGTATTTTTTCTTTATCCATAAGCCACATGGAGGAAAGCTTCTTAATGTAAAAGGATGACCAACTTGAGGGTTTACCTAAGCAAAAGAGATTCTTAAAGGGGGTGACCTTCCCATGAGAGGAGGATCCTTTAAGGATTTTGATATGTTATATATACATGTTGAAACCCTCAAATACTAGTCAATAAGGGAGTAATATTATATGGCATTGAAAGAACTTCAAGATTACCAACTTGTTTGAACAACCATTGATGAGTATAAAAAATCCTAGATTCTATCAAGTTTCTAGGGTTACTTCAACCCTTACACTACCTAATCAAATATGGGACGATATATTAATGTATTTCATAATAGTATTACCACAATTAGAAGATAAGGATCCAATTTTTTTGGTTGGGGATAGACTCAAAAAATTATGGAACTCAAAGTTCACATACTACAAGCCAAGTGGGAAACATTTTCATGAATGAAATTCATAGGCTTTGTGGATTTGATAAGGTAATAGGAAGTGAGAAAGATCCAATATTCATAAGAAAATTTTGGAAGGGTTTATGGAATATAATAGGAACAACATTATCTATGACTTCAAGATAACATCTGCAAACAAATGGTTGAACTAAAATATTTAACTAATGTTTCAAGGATTATCTTCATTGCTATTCTTCAGCCAAAAAAGAATCAATGGGTTAAGTGTATTCCTCTAGCAAAATGGTGGTATAATATGACCTATCACATAGCTATTAGTATGTATCCATTTCAATGTCTTTGTTGATATCCATCTCCTAGTAATGCATCTTATTTTGAATGCCATACCAAAGTATATGTAGTAAATTCACATATTGAGAAGACTTGAGAAAATTTGAAAATAATTTAATAAACCCTTCAAATGTCCTAGAATATGATGAAGTAGCAAGTAGATCAACATTGTTATAGTGAAATAAAATTTGAGGTGGGGGATTGGTTATATATGTGGCTCCAACCATATAAGTAATTTGATAGCAAACAAAAGAACAATAAAAAACTATCTCCAAAATTTTATGGACCCTACAAGATCCTTTGCAAGATCATAGAAGTGGCTTATGAGTTAGATTTTACTTAAGTATTCACAAGGTTTTCCATTTTGGATGGACTATTCTAGTATAGATTAAACTTACAAGACTAGATGAAGAAAGAACATTGATCCCTAAACTAGAATAATTTATAGGTTGATGATTTATTTATCTTCAAAATAGAAAAATTACAGAGTACCTAATCAAGTGGAAGAACATGGATCTAGAAGGAGATGCATGGGAAGATGAGAAATTCATGAAGAAAAACCATCCATCAAAATCTTTGAGAAAAAATATTTTTAAAGCGGGGGAATATGTGAGGGTCCTAACCCACATTCACTATTATGATATTAGTTATAGTTAGGTCAACATAGTGTGTACGATACATCATGCCACCTTTATCTCCTATTTATAAATCCATGATACCTATTTGAGTATTTGACTCATATTATGCATTTGAACATCTTGTAATTGGAGTCTATTCTCTCAAAGTGTCTTTTTATTTACTCATTTACTTGTTCTAGGTGTAACATTACTAAAATTGGTGTCAATTGATACTAAATGGGTTATTTGGTACATAATAGTGTGCTCATTATGGAGGATAAAGAAGGATATATTCTTGTGTACTTTTGGGATGTGACTACATGTGCCAAGGAGGGCTTACTAGTTTTAAGGTTAGCTTGTTGATGATCTTTGGTGGAGTGACTAGCTTTTGTTAGGAGAGATTCTTGGATAGGGGGAGTTTGTAGCTAGGGATTTCTTATGGTTTACCTAGCTAGGTTGGAGAGATTTACTTGTACCATCTTGGATTGAGTTTTTGATATGTATGTGTGCTTCATATTATATGTGTGTGTGTGTGTGTGTGTGAATTATTCAAGCTATCCAAATTTTGTGTAATTGTAGATTTGTTTTTTTTATTTTTTATCTTATGTTATATTCATGATTGAATAGATTCTAGTGTTGGTTATGCATGATGATTTGACATAACATTGAGATAATTTTTTCAAGTAATTTAATACATATCTAGAATATAAATAATAATAATAATATATATATATATATATATATATATATATATATATATATATATATTCTATAATAAATCATTTTTAGATCTATTATATGTTTGGAGTGTTCCCTAGGGGATAAAACTTTGTGGTATTGAAATACACTTAATTAATATTTATATTCTTGGGATGCCTTGTGAATTGGGTTGAAGAGAAGAAAAGTATTTTCTATTGTAAATTAATATTTCAGATTTATCCCCAAGTTCAAATTTTCATTGATCCAGTCGAACTAGGGCGGCTCTGCAGTTGAAAGAAAATGATGGAATCCCTGCGATGCGTCTTTTTTCTTGGATGAGTATAAAAAATCCTATAATTTGTGAGTACACCCATCACAAATTTTCTCCATTGAACCCACATAATACTTAAGGATCTCATAACACCCATCACGATACTTAAGGATGTTTGATGTCCCCACATAATACTTAAGGAGGGTTTGATTATTGAATTACCAAGTCGATTTGATGTCGCAGAAGATTCAAATCACCCACCACAAATGTCATGCATCGACCCCGTATAGTGAGCAGTGAATGGGGCCAACATTGCAATTTCTTCAATATGTGCCTGCATGCATCAAAATTCGACATGGTTAGACTAGACACATGCCTTCATGATATGGAAGGGTTTCAAGACTCAATGATGTATGATGTCACCACATAATATTTGATATCGTCTATATTTGCATCAATGTTCATCATGCTTCACCTCTCATTGTCATCATTCATCATTCCCTTCTATAGAATCATTGTCAAAACTATCTTGAAATTTGACATGGAACTTCCAATACACCCATCACAAATTTCTTCCACCGAATCAACATAATACTTAAGGATCTCATAACAACCATCACAATACTTAAGGATGTTTTATTTCCCCGCATAATGCTTAATGAGGGTTTGATTATTGAATTACCAAGTCGAGTTGATGTCACAAAAGCTTCAATTCACCCACCACAAATGTCATGCACCGACCCCACATAGTGAGCAGTGAATGGGGCCAACATTGAAATTTCTTCGATATGTGCCTGTATGCATCAAAATTCGACATGGTTAGACTAGAAACATGCCTTGAAGGTATGGGAGGGTTTCAAGACTCAAGGATGTATGATGTACCCACATAATCTTTGAGATAGTCCACATTTGCATCAACGTTCATCATGCTGCACCTCTCATTGTCATCATTCGTCATTCCTTTCTATAGAATCGATGTCAGAACTATCTTGAAATTTGACATGGAACTTCCAATACACCCATCACAAATTTCTTCCACCGAACCCGCATAATACTTAAGGATCTCATAACACCCATCACGATACTTAAGGATGTTTGATGTACCCACATAATACTTAAGGAGGGTTTTATTATTGAATTACCAAGTTGAGTTTATGTCATAGAAGCTTCAATTCACCCACCACAAATGTCATGCACCAAACTTGCATAGTGAGCATAAAATGGGGCCAACATTGAAATTTCTTCAATATGTGTCTGTATGCATCGAAATTTGACATGGTTAGACTAGGCACATGCCTTGAAGGTATGGGAGGGTTTCAAGACTCAAGGATGTATGATTTCCCCACATAATCTTTTAGATCATCCACATTTTCATCAACGTTCATCATGCTGCACCTCTCATTGTCATCATTCATCATTCCCTTCTATAGAATCATTTTCAGAACTATCTTTAAATTCGACATGGAACTTCCAATACACCCATCACAAATTTCTTGCACTGAACCCACATAATACTTAAGGATATCATAACACCCATCACGATACTTAAGTATGTTTGATGTCCCCGCATAATACTTAAGGAGGTTTGATTATTGAATTACCAAGTCGAGTTGATGGTGCAGAAGCTTCAATTCACCCACCACAAATGTCATGCACCGAACCCGCATAATGAACAATGAATGGGGCCAACGTTGAAATTTCTTCAATATGTGCCTGCATGCATCGAAATTAGACATGGTTAGACTAGACACATGACTTGATGGTATGGTAGGGTTTCAAGACTCAATGATGTATGATGTACCCACATAATATTTGAGATCGTCCACATTTGCATCAACATTCATCATGCTGCACCTCTCATTGTCATCATTTGTCATTCCCTTCTATAGAATCATTGTCGGAACTATCTTGAAATTTGACATGGAACTTCCCTTCTATAGAATTGTTGTCAAAACTTCCATTGAAATTTCACAGGTCACTGTTTCCCATCATGTACTCTAGCCCTAGTACAATTTCTTTTAATAGTTGTTTCCTTTAAAATTCGACCGATCAGAAAATTAAAAGAAAACGAGGATGGGATGAGACAATATATAGAGTGGGTCTGTGAGTGATCTTTGAGTATAAAGATGAATAAATGAAATTCTCTTGGTTTTGAGAATAATTTATTCTCTACTAAAAAAGGCCAACCACGTGAAGGTGGAAGCTCATATGGCCCCTCCCCCCCCTCACATCTCTCTCAATTCCCTAATACCCAATCTATAAAATAGAAAACAAACAAAAGCAACATAGTAATCATGCATAGAAACTACCAAACCAAAAATGAAATAAAACTTAAAAACATGTAATTAACCCACAATTTTTTTTATTTAAAGAGAATAATTCATACAAATTAAAATATCTACTTATGTACCTCATCGACCAACAAAAAAATTGTATCATCCTTCTTCTGTATCTTCTTCTTGATCATCCAACTCGACATCTGTATCAACATCCAGTTCATAAACAATGTTGAAAGGATTTATGATATCATCATCATCATCATCATCATCATCATCATCAATGTCATTTTCGAGCATATCTTCATCGATATCATCATTGTCTCCTACACCCGGTTCATCTTCTCCGTCTTCTTCATCTATCGACCCATATTCTTCCTGGTTTAGATCTACATCATCTTCTTCATCTACAATATACTTTATTGGACTTCCTCTTGGATTATATCTAACAAAAAATGACCAATCCCTCTTACTTGGAACCTTTGAGTAAAAGACTTGTTCACATTGACTTGGAAAAACATAGCGGTCATTTGTTTTTTCAAAAAATTTTGTTTTAATCATCGGAAATCCATTGGCATGTTGAATAAAAGTTCTTTCTTCATCATGTTCAAGCATTCATAACCTATACCATTTGACATCAAACAAAACTAATTTGAAGGAATTAAAGTCACACTCAATTATATCATTCAAAAACCCATAGTATCTATTTTCAGATTCTCGAGGACGTCTGTCACTCCTAGAGGAAAAATTAGTGACCTGGAATACTACAATTATCCCACTATCAAAAGATTTTCTGGTTTCATCCAACTGTTTCATGCAAAATTTACGACCATTGCACCACATAGCCTTGTGGTGTTTCAACTATAATATGCCAGACATGTAAAAGATGCATTGTCAATTAATAATAAACAAATTTATAACTTGGAAAGTATAATATGAAAAAAACACACTTACAATCACATTAATATAATATAAAATAACTGAATAAAATGGGTGAATTTGCTTGCCTTTCCATCTTTCAAACAATATGCTAAATCTATTTTGTTCCACGTAACACCAAAATCTCCATTACGACGAGCTTCTCTAACCAATTCAGACAGTTCTTTCCATGATAACCTACCACCATGACGTTCTTTACATCTATCAATCCATACCTTCATCCAGTCAAGATTGTTTGCAACGTATAAATGTAGTGCATCCCAATCTTGAGCAACTGACCGATCAAAAAATCACAATTCACCAATATTAAATATTAGTTATAACCATGGTAAATATTAATAAATGATGAAAGAATAAATATTAAATGAGTATGATCAGATACACAAAAAAATGAAAAAATTATATTTATTAAAAATATGCACAATTTAATTACCTCTCACTTTCTTCATTGTACCTTTCCCCAACAACTGCTCCCTTTCAAAATTTTTGATGGATTTCACATCCCAAATGCAATCCACTGCATGCATAGCTTGCGTTGCTAATTTAGGAAGATACTAACTAATATACACCATGGATTCATATACCATATATCCCTCCACCATAGAAACCTTAGGACGTGCTCTTTGTCTAACCAAAGACTTCAATGATTTCAAGTGCCTCTCCACCATCCACATTGGCCTTGTGTGTACATGTCCACACATTTAAATATCCTCAACTTAGTGTATGAGGTAGTGTTATTATGCATTGAAAACTGCTGGAGGTAGATACCTCTGCATTTCACACATTAGCCGAGGAATTTCTCTCTTCCAATACTTTATATCATCTTCATGGATTTCTTTCAATGACAACCATCTACAGATCACGACGCAATAAAATAACATGTTTCAACAAAACATATAAGTACCTATTACATTACAAGTAAAACACATGTCATTAAGTACAACAAAAAAATGATTTTCTTTTTGCATATATATATTGCAACTACTTACCTCATGTATTTTCCAAGATCATATATAACTTGTTTGACATTGTTGCCAAAGTCGTTTGGGAGAGATAGAGGTAGAACATACTGTAACAATAAAAACAAATCGTTACTTGTTCAAAACTAGACAAAAAAATAAAATCTCAAAAAATGTATACGACCAATATATAAATATGAATACTAAAATGATTAATTACCTTAATGAAGGTATGCCAATCATATGCTTTTACCCCACCAAATTCACCTTTCTTCGTTAATATATTCTTTATGTTTGAACAAAAACCTGTGGGAAATTTAATTTTTTGAATGACCTCTTTTACACCATTGCTTTGCTGCTCTATTAATAACCATGGAAGGTTATTTTGGTCTCCATCGTTATTTGATAGGATCACACTTTTCATTGCATGATTGGCTTCTCGAATGTCATTACAAATTTTGACAATTTTTTCTTTATCCCTCCTGCCATCTATGATTCACCATAATGTTTCTGTCACATTCTTCCTGATATGCATTGTATCAAATAACTGAACTATTTTTAGGTCCTTATAGTAAGGCAACCTCATGAATTGATTGGGATAAAATTTCATTCCTCATGGAAGCACATTATTACTACCTTCACGACGATGACATTGATGAAGCATAAAAAAAATCAGAACACTATTTATCAAATGCAGTAAAATAAAATGAATCATTAAAATAAAATTTCAAAACATGATTCCATTTATGATACATAAACAAAATGTGTACCTCGAGGATTAATTCTGTCATATGCCAACTTCCATAGGCGAGGTGTCATTCTTTGTGGTTTTAGTCCAGTTTCTTATTTCCCATTGAAATGATCTTTTTCAGTAGTACGATACTTATGGTTCTTAGAGAGGAAGTGTCTATACTCATCAAACACTTCCTTTCCTAAACTTTTTCACAGATGAGATTTCATCTTAGGACCACAAACTGGACATGCAAATTTACCCTTTGTTTGAATACCTGCAATAGATGGATTAATGTGAATTATTAATATATGAAATGATTATTTAAACAATATGCATGATATATTCAATTAATTATATACTATTCAAGCGTGCAATATGGAATGTTACATATCACAAAAATGTGTTAGTTCTGGGGCATCATGAATTGTCCATAAAAGTATTCCACAACATTGAAATCTCTTCTGCCCAATTGGTTTACAGATGTCATACATAGTGATACCCTCCCATAACTTTAGTAGCTCGTGGATAAGAGGCTCGATATACACATTCATATCTTTAACTTGGTACTT
Organism: Picea mariana; assembly: GCA_032191745.1. NCBI lineage: Eukaryota > Viridiplantae > Streptophyta > Pinopsida > Pinales > Pinaceae > Picea > Picea mariana. The sequence continues at coordinate 80,134 of JASDQU010585857.1, read as the reverse complement.
ACCTAATTGTTTTAAATTACACGAAATTACTACCATGGTATGTATATATACATAAATAAATAAATAAATAAAAGATGTTATGCAAAAAAAGAAAAAAATGAAAAATTTAAATTTGAAAAATTAATGTAAAAAAATACCTGGAATAATCATTGTCAACATTATGTGCTCCCTCTTTATTGACATCCAAGGAGGAATGTTATTTTTGATAAAAAAAATAGGCCACACTGAGTAAACAAACCAAAGCTCTCCAAATGGATTAACACCGTCAGTTGCCAATGAAAGCCTAACATTACAAGGTTCATTTGTAAATTTTGGTCATTTTGCAACAATTTCCTTAAATGCATAACCAGCTACAGACATTCGAAGAATGCCATATTCAATTATCTTTCGTGCATGGTAATCCATAAACTGTGCTATGCTTTGGCATCTGAACAGTCGCTGCAAACATGGAATTATGGGAATATGCCGGAGAACCTTTCGAGCGACCATTTTTGTTACTTGATCGGTTCGATATCTACTAATACCCCATACCGGGCATTCTGTTTTCGATGCATGTTTTCCATAATATATAATATGATCATTAGGACATGCATCTATACTTTGATACCCCATTCCAATGTCTTTCATAATGGAATGTAAATCTTGATATGTACGAGGTAAAATATTTGATGAGGGTAACATAAATTCACCTAACAATCTAAAACATAAAAAATGAATAGTTAATGTAAAGAATAGTAATTGTAAATATTGCATTTTTATTTTACACATTAATTAACACTAAAAAAATGGGGAAAATGCAACCTTTATGTAGATGTGATGAAACATATTACATACCTTAGGATCTGTGTCATACAAGTGTTCGACAAATGATTCATAACTTTCAAGTTCACTAGCAGAAATGTAGTGGAGAGAAGATTTTCTCTTGACCCTTTATAAAGTCATTTATTTTCCTTTTCAATCAGAGGTTCATCATAAATACCATCGCTACTGTCCCCATGATCCTCATCTGGATAAGTGAATAAGTCTTGGATCATTTTATTTGTCCCATCATCTTGAACTCTGTTATTATTGTCATCTACTTCCATGGGATCATTAACTTGATCTTCATTATCTGCTTCAAGTTCTTCATCTTGTACTACAACATCATTTCTGCTACTACTTGGTGCTTTATGCATAAAGTTAGGGGGAGAATTTAACTTTATAATTATAAACAATCATGAAAAATTAGTGCATGTATAAAATAATATAAAAGTTTGAGAATACAATAAATATTAAAACATATAATGAATGTATATATAGATAATTACAATGGGACGATATTCATTTGATCCCCCGTCCATGTGCCCATATTTTCTACAATGTTTTTTAGTTGTTTCTATTAAAACTCTTTCGGGACGTCTAGTAAAACAATTTTTGCAAGGGAAATAACATTTACCATGACCCTTTTCACCCTCTTTAATTCTTTTCCCAGCTCTAATGTTTTTTGACATTCTTCCCCACAGACATATACTGAAAAAAATACCTATTTTTTGTTCGCCAAGAAGACCCGCTTATACCCTTTTTGAAGTGTCTTTATTATAGAAAACTTGTCGCAACATTTGTAAAATGCAACATATTTATAGATTTTATAATGTCGCAATTATGACGATATTTGACCAAGTCAAAGTTGACTTGGTCAAATACTAGGTGACCATTGGGAGGGGGAAAACCTAGTTTCCATAACGTTGCAAGTGTGACGACTATTTTACCAACGTCGCAAGAGAGACAAAAATCCAATGGTGTCACAATAGAGACATCTTCCTACCTTCGTTGCAATAGAGACACATGTTTGTATTACGTCACACTTGCGACGTTATCGGGCAATATGGAGAAAAAAATTTAAAATTTCCTCTATTTTTTGATAGTATGGCCAACTTTGTCCATAACGTCGCAAATATAATGTCAAAATTTTTCCAATATGTACTACTGATGACTATTCTCGCAAAATCTGGGTTTAAGTTTTGAAATCAAAAGATGAAGTGTTTGGTAAATTCAAGGAATTCAAAGCCTTGATAGAGAATCTCTCTGAAAGAAAGATCAATATACTCAAGTCATATAATGGAGGATAATACACCTCAAAAGAGTTTGTAAACTTTTGTAAAGATGCCAAGATCAAGAGGGAGCTCACCACTCCCTACAATCCTCAACAAAATGGTGTAGCAGAAAGAAAGAACAAAACTATAATGAAAGCAGTAAAGACTATGATCCACGATCAATATCTTCCAATGCACTTATGGGCATAAGCAACAAGAACAACAATATATGTACAAAATATATTATCCCATAGTGCTCTTGGGTTCAAATCCCATGAAGAGATGTTCTCTAGAAAGAAGCCCAAAGTAAGCCATCTCAAGATATTTGAATGTCCAGTATTTTTACACATTTCGAAAGAGAAGAGAACCAAGCTGGACCCTTCAGGAAAGAAAGGAATATTTGTTGGATACTGCGAGGTTTCCAAGGCCTTCAAAATTTATATACCAGGTTACCATCATATTGAGATCAACAAAGATGTGACCCTTGATGAAGATGCAAAACTCAATAAATCAAGAAGATTCCAGCTTGAAGAAGTATATGAAGTAGAACCTATAGCTCCTAGAGTTGAACCAGTGAGGGAAGTCATAACTTCCCCTGATGAGGAGATTCCAGAATATAATGACATAATAGAATCTCAAGAACCTCCCCACATGACGATCTCTCACAAGAGAAATCCAACCTGGGAAAGGGAACTTATTCAAGATGGAGAGAAGTATGGTGTCCCCAAAGGAACCAAGAGACAAGTCAAGAAACCCAAGCCATTCTCCAGTTACATGGATTTGATGTGTGATCTCTTAGAGAAAGAACCTACTTTCTTTGAATAATCCATTCAGAAGAAAGACTGGGCTGGTGCCATGACAGAAGAATACCAATCCATTATAAAGAATGATGTATGGGAAATAGTTCCCAGACTGAAGAGAAAAGATGTGGTATTTTCCAAGTGGCTATACAAGATAAAACATGCTACTGATGGAAGTATTGAGAAATATAAAGAAAGGTTTGTAGCTCGTGGCTTTTCTCAAAAGGGAGGCATTGATTATGAAGAGAAGTTTGCTCCTGTAGCCAAATACACTTCAATTAGAACCATCATAGCCCTTGCAACTAAGATGAAATGGATGTTACACCAGATGGATGTGAAAAAAACTTTCTTAAATGGTGTCATTGAAGAAGAAGTGTATATAGAACAACCTCAAGGGTTTGAGGTTGAATATAGAAAAACACATGTCTGCAAATTGAAGAAGGCTCTACACGGATTGAAACACGCTCTTAGAGCTTGGTATGGAAGAATTGACAGTTTCCTGACGAGCTTGGGCTTTAGCAAGAGTAAAGATGATTCTAACCTGTACTTCAAGGTTATGAATGAAGAGCCTATAAGTTGTTATATTGCTATTGTATGTGGATGACTTATTTCTAACTGGAGAAGGAAATATCATCACTGATTGTAAGAAGAATCTCACTGCAGAATTTGAGATGAAAGACCTAGGCCCAATGCACTATTTATTAGGTCTTGAGGTCTGGCAGAGCCCAAAGAAGATATTCCTTAACCAAGGGAAGTATGCAGTTGAAATACTGAAGAGGTTTGATATGTTAGAGTGTAAATCCTTGAATACACCCATGGAAACAAAGTTGAAGCTCCTGGTTGATACTTCGTCAGAGTTGGTTGATGCTACGATGTGCAAACAGATCATTGGATCGTTGATGTATCTGGCGAACACCATGCAATATATATGTTTTGCTGTGAACACCTTGAGTTAGTTTATGGTAGAACCCATACATGTTCACCTTGTTGTTGCAAAAGATGTGATGAGATACCTTAATGGTACGTTGGATTTTGGTCTGAGTTATAATGGAGACCATGATTTTAGACTGAGTGGATATATCGATTCAGATTGGGATGGAAGTGTCTCTGACAGAAAGAGCACCTCAGGATGTTGTTTCAGTCTGGGGTCAGCCATGATCTCATGGCAGAGTAGGAAGCAATCAAGTATTCCTCTCAACACGACAAAAGCATAATACATTGTTGCATGTTCCTCCAGTTGTGAATCCATATGGCTTAAGAAGTTGTTGACAGGTCTATTTGATCTGGATATGGAAGCAACCATGATTCTATGTGATAACCAGAGTTACATAAAAATGACAGAGAACCATGTGTTCCATGACAAGTCAAAACAAATAGAAATACAATATCATTACATTCATGATATGGTGCAGAGAGGATCCATAAAGCTCCATTATGTTAGCACGTATGAGAAAGTTGTAGATGTGTTGACCAAGCCTTTGTCTCGTGTAAAGTTTGAGCGCTTTCAAGACAAGCTTGGTGTAGTTCGAAAGGACCTCCCTCGAAAGGGGGAGTAGTGTTGATGCCAGCCTTGTGTTGAAGATTTACAGCTTCGTGTTGATGTTGTTGAGATGTTAGCCTCATGCTGAATATTTCCAGCTTTGTGCTGATGTTGTTGAGATTCCAGCCTCATGTTGAAGATTTCCAGCTTCATGCTGATGTTGTTGAGATGCTAGCTTCATGCTGAAGAGTTACGATTTAGTGTTGATGTTGTTGAGATGCTAACTTCGTGCTGAATATTTCCAGCTTAGTGTTGATGTTGATAATGCTCCAACCTTCGTGCTATGATATTTTTGTTGTTGATGTTGTATCAACCTCGTGCTGTTATTGATGATGATGCTGTATTAATGTTATACTAATTCATGTTGATGCAGATGATGATGATGCCATTCCAAATCCTTGCCGTGGATGATGATATCGATGATGAGAAAAACTTCCGATGATTTATGGATATGCCAGTCAGTGTTCCATATGATGTTGATGTTGCTGCCTTCTCTCTCTCCTGATGATGTTGTAGAATACCCTTCTTGTTAAGGGGGAGTGTTGAAATATTATAACTACAAAGAGTATTCTATTTATTATTGAGTTATTATTCATCAGATCAATCCCCTTTTGTGGATTGATCATGTCGGTCTTTGTACTTGACCAAATCCCCTTTTGTGGATTGGTCAAACTCTAATTATATTATGCAAATTAAGAAGTCGCCTCCCAGGCCTAATTAAAGTGGTTTTAACAACTAAGAAGAGAAGTTGGCCCTGGCCAGTGAAGAGACACCTTTCCAGTGCCTGCCAGCTAGTATAAATAAAGGAGGCTAGCACCTCATTATCTCACTCACTCATTCACTCATCAAGTGCACAAGTTTGGTAGCTACAATTGAGAGAAGAAGGAAGAGAGAGGCACATTGCTCAGTGTTGGATATTCTCTAGTGTTTTGGTTTATTGTCTTGGCATTGTATTGGCTATCTATATTAAGGAATTTTTTGCTGGGTTTTCTCCCCCATGAGGGTTTCCCAGGATAAATGTTGTGTATCTTGTGATTGTGTTTCTCTTAGTGATCCTACATATGCTATTGTTATCTAGTAAATTGAAAATAAACCTAATAATAACTCAAAACTTAACAAATAGGTCTCTAGATCTCGTAGTATCAAGAGTTGTTGAGGAACATCTCTTTACAAAGACCAAAAGAGGGCTACGAGTATTATGGTGGATTCAGAATGATGAGATGGGCCAGAATCCTTACCTCCAACAATAAAATATCACGAGGAATCCGACTTGAGGACCTATAGAAGTCTGAATGAGAGATTCTAGAGATAGAATGGAAATCACGATGAACTCGGAAGCTCAAAAAGCAAAGAGGGAAAGATGAAACCAAACACCACCAACCACCCAGTGCACCACATACACACACTGAGGCAAACACTATTGAATTTTCTAAGCCCAAGCCGAATTCAGAGCCATTGGATTTAACAGGGGTGAGAACTAGAGGAGCCGATTCATCACTCGAGAAATAAATTTCCCACATCGGGTCATGATGGTAATGAGGAGGGGCAGATAACAAATGAGGTACAAAGGATTGTATTGAGGTGATCTCACGTAAGTATGAAATGACGGGGTAATGATTGAGGAGACACTTGGCGTTACATAGGAAATGAAATAGACAAGGGTCATTAAATAATTCAATAATTGAAGGGGTTCTAAGGATAGCCCATTTTTTATTAAAGATTTTAATAAATACACAATGAAGAGGATTAGGGTGGATAAAAAATGAATTTTCCAAGGTTGGTGGATAAGGTTCCTTTCCTTAATAGAGAAGCCTCATTTGCTAACACATATTCTTTCCCATTATTTCCTCTTGATATGTGGAAAAATGCTACTTCATTAAATTTATGCAGCTCTTACTGAATACAAAGAGAATTTGCATCATTCTTTTTCCTCAAGTTTATTTTGGCAGTCTTTGGCTGTTCTTATAATAATATCCGAATCCCCCATGACTATCGATGATTTGATTTGTTCTACATAGATAATTGGATCCCCATGAACAAAACAATAAACTTTGTATAATTGTTGGAAGCTTGTCTCAATCCCCATGAAAAATTCAATTTCTTTGTTCCATTGGAGTCAAATAGGATTTCCTTGCTCCTACTGCCCCTAGAGTGGATACTACTTTTAGTTGTAAAATAGTTACTACTTCTAGTTGTGATTTTCACAATTTTATATTACTAAATGCACTTTAATAATTTTAGCCTTGATAATAATAATATTACTTATAAATATCATTAAGCCAATGCATGATGTTTATGATGATTTCATTTGAAATTTTGTTATTTATCTTCATTATGATGATTGCCTTTGGAATTTTACAGATCCTAATTCTAATGATAGAGTATTTCATTCAAATATAAATCCACCATGACAAAAAAACTATTTATAGTACTCAGTTATTTAAGTTCCATTTTATGGAAATTGGAATTTGTATAATTTTAAGAATGCTTCTACTATCCATATCGAGTGTGATTATTCATCTTTTTAATAAAAATGATTGACATTTTGATGCTAATCTTTAGTGTTATATGTTCTTGTTGAGATCAATTCATGCTTTTGAAATTTCCCTTCCTTTTCTATTTTCCCAACTTCCTTTTATCCATTTCTTTTCCCTCTTCTGTACATACCCTCATTCCCCTTTTCTTTTTTCCCTTCTCTTTTCCCTTTCTAGTTACCATACTTATTTGCATTTCAAAAATTGATGGGTTCGTGGGTAGGCAGACTCACGGGTCTTCATCCCCATCCATGTTCCTATGTCATGAGTTCGACCGACCGCCTTGTTATAATATACTTAAACATTTTTGCAACTTCACAGATTCACGGGTTCAAGCCTTCATCTTCCAAGTTCCACGATCTTCACTTTGCACCCAAAAACCCATGATCTACATTATGAAAAGTTAGACTTGTCGCGGGTACCGAGCCCCTAGTATCTCATTTCTCCTGTATCCAAGTCCGACCAAATTCTTTGCAACACTTAGCTTATTTTTGATCGTTCACAACTGTGGGCTCACGGGTTCCTGGGTTAGCATGTTGACAAAAGACTCCATATTCAAAATTACTATTGTTCGTCCCAACCATCTTCGTTCTTTTCCCAATATGCATTTAGTGTGGTTTAATACTAATAACTGATCATGCAGGCCCCGAAAAGATCGTCATTAATAACAAAGGGCTCGAGATTATTTTTCATTAAATTGCATTAAATCACGATTTTCCAAAGGTTATTTTATTGTTATCTCTCCGAAAGGATTCATTTCAAGTTATTATCTAGTTGAAAGAACACTCTTGTCAACCTATGGCTGCAACAACTAGACAACAGTTTTGTGGTGATACTTTGAATATTTTTGATCATGAAGATGAGAACTTTTAGTGGTCAAGAGCATATTCATATTACTCATCTCCTCCTACACAAAAAGATGTAATCTAGACATCCAAAATTTCTCGCGCAAGGTGTGTCCCTAAGGTATTTGAATGCAAATGAATTATTGCATGGTGTGTTGAGAAGTACGCGTCGAGCCAACAAATTATACAACTACAAGATCATTCCCCCATTTCCCTTTCACCGCAGGCTTTTCGTAAGATGTTGAAGCTCCAAGAGCCAACACTTACCTTCAAAGGAGAAGACTGCAAAGATTTTATGAAGAAACATGACAATGGTCTGGATCTCTTGCTTGAGTATTTGGAGAATTCGACGTCTGTTCCAGAAGACATAACCAGGATTCAAGTCGAATCTTTAAAAAACCCCTTTCGGGAAATTACTTGGTTGTTTACCATGTTGACAAGTCAAGAAAGAACTACTACAATTTCTCGCATGATTCTTTATATTTTATATTTTACAGTTAAAGAACAAGTTATCTTTGACTGGGAAAATTGATTTCCATTGAAATCTCATCCTAATTATCACATTACAAAAGGGACAAGAAATTCTCTATGGCTTCCTATTTGGTATTAGCGATAATGTATTGCTATCAATATCCAAAATTGACTATGTGTAAGAGGGTGAACTGTGAAATAGATCCAGTTACCACATGGTATCAGGCATTGTGGAGACACAAGACTTCTCTGTATTTTTATGAAGTTTACAATGATTTCGTCTCAGTCTTCAAAGGATTGTTGTTTGGTTAAAATACCCTTAGGATATTTGACCATGCTAATAAATTCTTGGAGAAAAAGGAAACGATAGAACATATGGAAAATCATAGTGTCATCAGGATCTTCTGTTCCAAAGAAAATCCCTCTTTTCTTCCATACCATGTATCTGATAAATTGTTTATTACAGAAGTGGCAAGACAATACAATTTCTGGCTGCACTTTTTCCATGAAAAAAGGCAAAAAAAATTCATTCCCTTGCCATGGAAAATTGGAGATTTCATATTCATGAACATAAATAAAATTGATGATTTTGGGAATCACTTCAACAATGTAAATCTAAAGTATGCTGAAAGGATAAAGGAGTTTGACCCTAACAAAATATTTGTGGAATATATGCTGTCAGTAGGATTCAACAACTCATTCATTCATACTATTTTGAATGAAAAAGAAGATAACAACCAAGGTGCTCCTATACACAATGATGGTAACTTGGAAACAAAACTTAGTACTAACGAGTTTTACAAGCAAAAATGAAAGGGTCCTAATGAAAAGAGCGCCCAATCTCCAGTTGTTACTCCTAAAACTACCGCATCCCGGAGCAATGCTCCAATGGCTCACCCAACTAGGAAAATTACCAACAATAGTTCAAGCGAAGGAGGAGAGAAGAATCCCCCCCTGGAAAAATCAAGAGGCTCACAAAGATAGACCTAGAAGGAGGTATTAACGAAGTACAAGACCCCAAATTAATTCTCAACTCAATGTTCCTAACAAAGCAAAAATTTGAAGAACACGTTGAGATATTTAAAGGGTTATCAGTTGAACAATTTTAAGGCATACTCGAATATAATGAAGATGACATAAACAATTGGCTAGTAGATTATTCCATGAAAAATCAAGATATTGAGGAAGCAGTACATGATATTTCTCTTGATTTAAGAGAATTGGAAGGTGAGTTATTCAACATTAAAATCCGGCATGAGATAAACATCGCACCAATGAAAAACTATATTGAAGAATGGTTCAAAAAAACAATTGACAAATTAACCAATGAAGGGCAAGAAATATTTCAGACGGTTCCTGTAACCGTCGATGAAGACAATAAAAAGACAACAAAAAGAAAGTGAAGACACGATAGATCATCATAGTAAGTTTATGATGATCACATCTTTCTTTCTTTATCAATTCTTTCATCTAGTTACTCCGTTTCTTTGACTAGAAAGGTTTAACCGAAGTCTGATAACTTCTCCCTGTCTTCTTTCTAGGTCTTGCTATTCTATTATCACCCACCATCCTCCTTCTACAATATTACTTCTTGTTTGTATTTGCTTTATGGTCCATGGGAGCCCCAATCCTAGTCCTAAGGACAAACACATTTAAATTTCAAGGCTTTGTAACATACTATATATTTTTTCAGAAATTTCAAGAGAGCTATTTTGGGATCAATTTTGACTGTTCTTTGTAACTTTGAGTTTTGATTATAAAGTATTTGAGATTGATCTATCATTATCTTTATTTGAGCTTCCCATGTGTCCACTCTATTAAATTTCACTTATGCATGCATACCATCTTCTTTTTATTTTATGTGATCATAAATCTTTAGTTTAACTATGATGGATGTGAGGAATTTTTGTCTATCTTTTTCAAATGTATGAAGTGTGCGGTTCCTGGTAATTTCTCATGAACTTTCTTTAAAAAGAAAAGAAAACATTTTCTTTCTTGTTATTTTTTTTTTGCAATCTTTATATTTCTTTGATTACTATGACGGACTTTTGCAAAGTCCTATATTATGAAAATATAGAGTCCCAAGAAAATCTTTAGCCAAAGAGGAGTACCACCTCTATAAAAACGTAGGGGGATTTGTATCCTCATGAGGTTTCCATTTTGGTCCTAATGGATTCAAGTGTCAACAATTCTCTAAGTGGATATCCTATTAGCTTTGGAACGATATATTTGTGAGATAATATCACTTGCATTTGGGTGACATGTCATCCATTTTTTTCCATAAGACAAGTCTTGAGATGTGAATGATTATCCATAAACTTTAGGATGACATTCAATTTTAATGTGAAAGTTAAATCACTAATAATATCCTTAGAGTTTGAGTAGAGTGGATTGTTTCCAACTATGTGATAATTAAATAATAAATTGACCCTCAACAAGAGCTAAAACTTATAAGCATTCATAGGATTAATACTTTCAAATCAAGAAACCATATTGCACTAACAAATATTTACTTGCGAAAATGAAATCTCAATTGATTCTTCTTGGCCTTTTCATGGCCTTTATGTATGTTTAATTCTCTTTCTCAACAACTAACCACTTTTCTAAGATATAAATACAAAATTTATTTATTTCTTTATACATATTTTCCAGTTGAACATGATGAACCTAAGATATACATACAAAAATTAATTTATTTATTTATACATATTTTCCAACTGAACATGATGAATTTAGCTTACATAGGATCAAAATCTTATTTAAATTGTTCTTGGGAAAATCTTGCAAGTTTTCTTAGAGTCTATATAAAATGTGAGCCTTCAAAATATGGCATCACAATGATGTAGGACATCACAATGATTTAGGTCTAACAAATACTATTTTGAACATTAATGAAAAGTCTAATATAACATTAGTCTTATTTTTACTTAGAAATAAGAATTATAAAAAATTATTTTCCCATTATCACATGTGGTAAATAGCGAGAAATTTTATAAAGTTTTATTTTTTCATGTCTATCTACATGGATTACATAAATGTGTATTGAAACATTCTGAAAGATTCATTTTATATTTTTATAATAGTGGTCAATTTTTTCTAGCTCGAGTCATATGGAGGAGAAGTTGTTATCCTCCCTACTCAAGTTCAAATCCCACAATTATCTCATTCTCAACCTACGATATGGAGGGGAGGTGCATGGAAACATGGAAAAAAAGATTTTTATTTTTATTTTTATTTTTTATTTTTTATTATAGATATTATAAAGTGTTTCTTGTAAGTAAAAAATGGTCATTTCATAAACATAAAAGAATGAATTCCACTATATGGTTGAAAGTTCTTACATGCCTTCAAATTTTAAGAAATGAAAATTTATGGAAATTTTTTTTCTAGGTTACAAAGACTAGGAAACCCCTAAGCACTCCCCCTCATTTCGAGGATGGTACCCATAGTACGACAAGGATTGAAGGAAATACAACAATATACTTCTTTTTAAGAGCTTAACATGTCACTGGTGGTAATTGAACCTGGGTGTGGAGGACAACAATCGTTCCTCCCCACCACTTGAGCTAAACCCAATTAACAGAAAATTTATGGAAACTCTGTAGATCTAGGAAAATTATTTACTTCATTGAATAAATTTCTAAGCTTCAATTTTTCTCTCTTAAGGAATTTTAACACATTGCATTGAGAGAAACAAGGTGCCTTATACAACCTAGTATTTAAGAGATTGCAATATCCATCTTGTTCATCCCATCTTACTGATATCCCAATATAATATTTTATACAAAACTGAAATAAAATAAATTAATAAAGTTTTGAATGTTAGCTAAATAATATCCCCCAACACACATCTATCTATCTCTCTATCTATCTATCTACATGATAGAAAATTAAAATAAAATAAAGTAATAAATTTTTAATGTTAGGTAAATCATTGCCCCCCCCACACATACATATAGATAAAGACTATGAGAGAGAGAGAGAGAGAGAGAGAGAGAGAGAGAGAGAGAGAGAGAGAGAGAGAATGTCAATGGTTGGAAGAAGTGAAATATGAGTAAATTTTTGCTAGAAGGCGTTAATGACTAGGTGAATATGTTTTGCACCTTTATTGGATGTTTTCTTTTCTCAACCCATAGTATCAACTGTGAGTTGCATGATATCAATTATCAATTAACACACACACATAGACACACACAAGCACACCAACATAGATATATTTTAACTCAATATCTTTTAAGTATTGAGAGATTTGTATCTCAATTTTTCTTTGAACCCACTCGATGCTTAATAGATATGAAGTTAAGATGGATTTACACTAAAGAATAACTCATTTAATGGACTCTATGCTTTTCCCCTTTTCTTTCTTATAAAGAATAACTCATTTAATGGACTCTATGTTTTTTCCCCTTTTCTTTTTTAATATACATAATATGCAAAGTTTACTAGAATAACTAAAAATTTGAGATTGTATTCTCACCTCCTATTTTCTCTACATATATATTGAATTAATTTAAAATTCAATATTAATATGCACTAGTGCCTATAAAATGTCCAAAGGACTATAAAACTTATAAGAAGTTAAAATGTGAATCTAAATCCCCTGAAAATAAAATAATGAAATTCGCTAAAAACCCACATCATTTAAGGTGAAAATGAAATTTGTGATAAATTTAATCTTGGTATTAGGTTGAAGCTTTACAATATTAGGGTGTCTCACTATATAACATGTCTTTGCCACAATTTGGAAGTAAGAAGTTGGAATTAAGTTTTGAATTTACATTAAAAAAATAATTAGTACTTTATTAGTATAATTAATAATTAATGGACTTTGTAATATACAATAAGTTATATTACAATTCATCCCTCTTTGAAAAGCTTTGTCCTTGAAGCATGGGTAAAAATAAATGCTTGGATATAAACTCCTCATTCTCATTATGGTTTCATGACGAATGAGCATGCGTTATGTTGTAATCACAAATTCACTGTGTCCAAAGCTTTCTTCATGGAATGCTAACAAAATAGATATCAAGAGGTTAGAAACTGTACCACTTTCTTGATATAAAGAAGTTTGTCCCAAGGAGTTGAAGCATTTTATTGATATGATGACAAACTATAGGTTCAAAGTTGAACCACTTTCTCGATATGGCACTTTCCATCATGCATTGTAGGATCTAAATGGTTTGCGAATGAGTATGGATATCTTCACGATCTCATGATTTCCTTCAGTGACCATCCATGGTCCACTGCTCTCCTTTTTCTCTACAAGCCTATTGAAGGAGTCCCATGTAGGTTTCCAGTTATTGGCGTATGACATATCGCATGGAAAAAACAACACATCATAATTCATCTGTTGTACATGTTGTAAGGTGGAATTTGGTTATTCCATTTGTCCCAGGTCTCCCACAACTGTGACAACCATAGGAAGCCAAGATGATGGGTATTCTGGACTATTTCCTGAAAGTCATGTTGGACCCAATCATGCCTGACCTATTTCTCTTCCTTGTTTTCATTGATTTACGTGTTCTTGATCTCCACCACTATAATAACTTGACCTTGTTATTGTTTCCTTGGATATCATAACACGAGGTAACCCTACCCTCGAACAATCAAATACCATTTTATCTTCTGAATATAGCTATATAGAAACTAAGATAAGTCCCTCACTTGCAAGTTGTATATTGGCATACGATTAGTCTAAAGCCATGATTGCATGTATGACAACCTCACGTGTGTAAGGAAGTTCAAGTTTCTAGGATAACACCTTCTGGAAAACTGATTTCTATATTTATATTGGGATATGACCGAGAAAATTGTATATATATAGCAGGTCAACCGTGTTCCTTGCCTAAAACTAGCTTATATCATCAATTTCTTCATGGATAGCCTCAGTGTGAGGAGGCTCTCTACACAAATGAACTCCCACAAAGTAGATGACCTTTGAGCTCCACCTCGAACATGTCTACCATATATGCTGTATACCCAATCTCATTTACGCATATTTTCAACTATAATATATATTATCAAAATACATCGTTTCTTATTCATGCTCATATTCATTTTCATCATCACTAGTAAAAATTTGTACCTGATCTACCTTCTTATTCTTCTTATCGTTTGCTACCCCCTTACCAATAACAATCCTCTGTGCTCCAACCTCAGAAAAATCATAAGCATGCCACCATGATCTGATCTCATCACTAACATTACTGGAAACTACCCAACTGCTTAAGAGGTTCAATATTAGACTGTGACACTTTAAGGACATCATATTTTTCATCGAGGATAAGTTCGAGAGATATCTTTCCCTATTGTGTGTATGCTTGTATTATCTTGGGTAGAGAGACTTCCATTTTCTTCTCAAGGTTTTCTTTCTATAGATGGGGAGTCATAGTGAAAATTTTCTTTGCTGCATCCGTGGAATTGCTCCTCTCTTCGTCGATCTCATACTGCAGTTTCTCATTCTCTTGGAACTTCCTTCGAAGGGTATCCCTTAGTGATTTAATATTACAAATCTATGAATTAATATCCTTCTCATCCATCTAGAAGGGTGGATGAKATTTCTTTAAAGGAGACTCACGCAAAATTATTGGATTTGCATTGGTGTTGCCTATCAATGTGATAGGAGAAGTAAGTAATCCTTCATTCAATTTGTCAATTTGGGCATCCAGAGAAGAATTTATCGTAGCAGTTATTTGACTTGCAAGGCCCACACAAAATTMTTTAATACCTTCGCTTAACTCCAGTGTGGAGGGAGCATTGGCAACATTGGTAAATGCAGAAGACGTGGTGCCCAGGCCCATCCTGGATCAGATACCAATTGAAAGTAGAAGATGAGATATATATGAAATATATATTTACTATTTAATAATTTATTATTTGGTGATTATTAGGTACACAATCGTGTGTACAAATACACACAAACGAGTATAGTCACACCTTTTAGATAAGAGACGTGACTTTGCATTAACATAATAATTAATACTTTAACAATATATTAATAATTAATGGACTTTCTAATATACAATAAGGTACATTACAGATGCATAGACAAATATGCCCCACTAATTTTCCTCAAATGGTTCTTGACTCTCTACCCAATCACAATCCAAATCAATACCATTATATCGTGATCTTAACACAATTTTACCATAGAGTACAATAAATAATATGTAGTAAAGATATTTAAATTCTAAGAATAATTATGACCATGTTCAAACAAGACATGGCCAAGATGTCGAAACCTATTAATACCAATCAATCAATATAGAACATGCTCCCAATCTCCTATCCCTCAATCTATGTTGGCATTGCTCTTAAGTATGGTTTAATTAAAGGACACATGTAATTCTTGTAAGTTATTTATGGTTACAATTATACATACACATATTTGAATTATAACGTGAGTTCAACTTTCTCGATGAAAAAATGAAAATTCATTTTAATATCTGCATGAGTTTCCATAATGGAACATGTTCGCACAACTACTACATCAACTATATAAGAATATGTACCCTGCCACCTAGACGTAGGAATATAATCTTATAGGAGCTATACATACCAAAAAATTAAAGACAATTACAAATAATTTGCAGTTATGTTATTGAATACTTGTCAATTATAAAATTTTATAAATAATTGATGAAAATATAAAATATATTTTTTATTAATCTCATCCAAGAAACTATCCTACATAGGAACCTCTCTCGACCCAAACCAAGTATGCTTGCAATGAGAGCATCGATGAGGATCAACTAAAATGTAACCATAATGGATATCCTAACAAGATTTTGTGCCTTGTTTAGAATTAATGACATGGATTGGAGGCCCTACCCCTGATGCTCTAACATTGTTTGTGGATGGTTCCCAATGAGATTCTACCACAAATATGCTACATGCTGAAGTAAATTGTGTGTTAGGGAGAATATCAAAATACTAGTGGCATGAATCCTATCTCCAAGATAAGGTTGCTTGGGGGGTTTTAGGTGTACATGTAGGAAGGGGTGGACCTCTCAATGGGTTACTCCTGTATCTTTTTTGATCTTGAGTAGAGATAAGACCAAGTTCCTCCTGGAATTTACCAATGTCAAAATAATTGACATGGGGAACCGTAATAAACTTGACCCATAATTTACAAAGAAAATACATTGGAACCTCCATGTTATTATAGGGATGTTCAAGACCAACCTCCCGAAATTCACCAATGTCAAAATAATTGACATGGTGACCCATATTAAACTTGACCCATAATTTACAAAGAAAATAAAATGGAACCTCCATGCAATTGTAAG
>JASDQU010585856.1:0-50217 GCA_032191745.1 Picea mariana | reverse complement strand
TGTGAAGGAAAGAGTGTCATCATGGTGATTGTTGATAGACTGACCAAGTACGCACACTTTTGTGCACCCTTGCATCCCTTAAAAGCTAGTACAGTTGCCACCGCATTCATGGAGACAGTTCAAAAGCTACATGGCAGCCCAAAGATTATTGTAAGTGACAGAGATCCCATCTTCACTGGACATTTGGACATAATTATTTTCTTGTTTGGGTACTCAATTGGCTCATAGCTCATCCTATCATCCTCAATCTGATGGACAAACCGAGATAGTGAACAAATGTCTGGAAGGCTACCTTCGTTGCTTTTTATCTGATAAACAAACACAATGGTTCAAATGGTTACCCTTGGCAGAATGGTGGTATAACACTTCCTTTCATACTGCAACAAAAATGACACCATTTATGGCACTCTATGGATACCACCCTCCTTCCATCACTTCTTCTCTAAAAGAAAATTCTAAGGTTCAAGCAGTGGAAGATCACATCGAGCATCAACAACAAGTTCTCCAAATATTAAAGGACAACCTGACCATGGCACAGAATCGTATGAAACAACAAGCAGATCAACATCGTAGTGAAAGAAGTTTGAAGTAGGGGATTGGGTGTTTTTAAGACAACAACCATACAAACAGATGTCCCTCAAGCAAGCCAAGAAAGATAATAGATTATCACCAAAGTACTATGGCCCTTATAAGGTGTTGCAAAAGATTGGAACCATGGCATACAAATTAGAGTTGCCTGCATCTTCACGAGTACACCCAATTTTCCATGTTTCATGCTTAAAGAAGGTTATAGGTGACAAGATCCCAATTCAAACTATATTGCCAGAACTTGACGAGGAAGGAAAAATCATATTAGAGCCTGAAGCCATCACTGACACAAGAATTCGCCAGCCAAGGAATAGATCCATTTCAGAGTATCTCATTAAATGGAGGAAACTACCAGCTGAAGATTCCACTTGGGAAGATGAGTCTTTTATACAGAAGCATCCAGAGTTACTCAAGTGTTGCGGACAACACTTGTCTCAAGGGGAGGGGCATGTTGAGCCCTAAATAGTGGCTCATTACCCCTTAATTGGGGCATATTATATTAGTAATGTTATTTTATTTATGTCGGCGTTAGGCCATTAGTTGTAATTATACCTCCTAGTCTCCTATATATACCAAGGAGACATTTTCATTTTGAATCATCTTGTAATTGTACATTTATGTGGGCATAAAGAGGTTGCCCCCTCGAAGAGGCTTATTATCTGAATTTATCTCTTTTTCAAGGTGTTGAGTACTTATTCTGAGGTTTTTCTATGCTATATTGATATTTGGTTCTTAACACACACACACATATATATATAGAGAGAGAGTACATATCATAGATTTATCATAAAGCTAGTACAAGCCAAGCTCTCCAAACCATAAGAAAACCCTAACCACTATTATGATCCTTGACCTTTAAAATTGGATCATAAGAAATATATCAGAAACTGCTCAACACTTTATTCAATATCAAAACCCTTAAGGTAGGGAAACACTATACAAGGATCCTTTTATGGAAGGATCAACTCTTGTTCACTTGCCGGGGGTGACCTCCTAATAAATTATGCAGAATACGTTATACTCCAATGCATGATTCATAATGAGGACTCTACCCTTATTTATAACTAGATATAAAACCCTAATCATAACCAAATGTAACTACAAAATGAACATTCTTTAATGAGGTCTACTACATTTATTCCATGCTAACTACATAGTGAGCCTTATTTAATAATAACAAACATAGTGGACCCAATGCACCTTACATTGAATGGCCACCATAACTACATTATTATTACTCTAACAGGTCCTTCGCCCCCCCCATCACACTTATAGGGAGGACCCCACCATTCCAACCCCCTTCAAAGTGTGTTACCCTCAACACTTGTAGTGAGGATGAACACCCATAAATCGGGGTCCTGTGTATGGGTGTTGATTGCAACACTAAAGTAGTCTAGGAAACTAGGGTCCCATGTACAAGTGATGGTAGAAATGTTGAAATAGTCCGAGATACTCATCCATAAACTAGGGTCCCATCTACAAGTACCAGCCTTAATGCCAAAGTAGTCCAAGAAGCTCATCCACAAACTCGAGTCCCATGTCCAAGTGCTCATGCAAACTCCTCACATCAGACACTTGAGATCGATGAATGGTTGAATATGGTGCTCCAAATTCCCACCATGATCATGTGGATCCAAATAAACAGAACCATCCATGTTCAAAATATCATCCACATAATTGCAAAATGTTGGTTATGGATCTAGAAGGAACACCACCACTGTAGAATATGCAAGATGAAAATTGGTAGTTATAATCAACTTCTCTTCCTTCAATGAGGTTCTCTACATAAAATCGAGTAGAGTTATCAAATAGAAGGTGAAAGTAGTTGTCTTCCCAGGAATAACAATTGTCAGTATACTAGTCATCACGAGCATCCTCTAAATCATACAAGGCATGTGTGTTGTTGGTATACTCTCCTTAGATGATATGATATATGTCTCGCCAATGATATTGCTCTTCTTAAATTTGTGAAATACCTCCTTCATATCTTTGTGACATCGGTTGAGTGCGCTCTCCATTTTGTGGATCAATGCCTCAAATTGTTTGTCCCACTACATTATCATTCTTGGGTTTGTTAGGGTGTTGAAACGACAAATTTGAAATGGTCGTAAGTCTCTCAATATGGCTTAGAAGTATGTCATATAGTATGTCAAATTGAAGTAGTTGAAGTGTTCTTTCACGAGTATTTGGTTTGGCTGCAATTTAGGCACCATGAAAAAATTTATCTACTCCGTAATACTCAAAATAAAGTTGTGGTTGTATAAAAAAAAAACATAGAATACTTGATTTTAAATAAGTGATATCTCCACTTCCCAAACTTTGTTTTGAATGTTTTTTTTTTTTTTTTTTAATTGGGTATTTTTTCAAAAGGAACTCATATAGGCAATTTATTTCTTTGGATTATACATAGAAAGCTACATAAATGGTTTTGAGTGTTGTAGCCTTATTTTTTCCTTTAAAATCTATAAAATGAATAAAAATCTTCCACTTTTTTGCCCAAGAAAGAGTTCCAATACCACTTGTTATGATCCTTAACTCTTAACATTGTATCACAATAAACATGTCATAAATGCTCAACATTTTATTCACTATCAAAACCCTTAAGATGGGGCAACACCATACAAGTATCCTTTTATAGAAGGATCAAATACTATTCACTTGCCTCTTCGAAGGGGCAACCTACTTACGTACTAAGCTCTACTACACATACTCTAATACATGATTCAGAAGGAGGGCTCCATCCTTATTTACAACTAGTTAGAAAACCCTAATCATAACCAAATGTTCTTCGAAGGGGCAACCTACTTATGAATTAATCTCCAATACACATACTCTAATACATCATTCATGAGGAGGACTCCATCCTTATTTACAACTAGTTGGCAAACCCTAAACATAACCAAATGCTAACTAAGTTAGTGGGCCTTCTTTAACAAGGCCCATAACATTTATTCCATGCTAAGTAATTAATGGGCCTTGTTTAATAATAACAAACATAGTGAACCTAGGGCACCTTATATTGAATAGCCACCGCATTTATACTATTATTACTCTAATGGACCCTTCAACCAACCACCAACTCCTCCTAGCTAGGAATCACTCCCAACCAAAGCAAGTTACTCTAGTAAAGATCCTCAACATGCTAGCTACAACACCAACAAGTCCTCTTTGGCACATACACCAAGCTTGCATCACATAAGCTCTCCACACTAACACTGTTGTCTTCTTTAGGGTTTACAAATCCTAGCCATGTTGCATCACACAAGCACATGGTTAAACAACTCTGACCCTAACCTCCAAATGAACATGTCTATCTTAGGGATTGAGTTTTCAAACCCCAGGTCTTCAACTCTTACATCAACAAAAGCACTAAGACCTCCATGGAACATCAAGGATACAATAGCCGAGTCTTCTTCTAAACAAGGCATTACACCAAGCTTAAGACTCACCAAACTACTCTTTCCATGATCTTTCCCTAACCTCATATCCCACAAGAACAAGGCTCCAACATTATGCAAGGTGTAGAGTGATGACAATGAATACAAGAGCTCTCTCCTCCCTTATATATACAATAGGTGAGGGAGGTTAATGTGAAATAAAGATACAATTACATACAAGTAACCAACAAGGCAAACCCATGGAAAGCTCTACAATACAAGTATGTACATGTGTCAAACTAGGGTTTATTCAACCCCCAAAGTGAAATGCCCTCCAAGCATGACCCTCCTTGGGCTCATTACCCTTGCTCTAAGATGGTGCCCTTTCTAATAAATTGTCAATCCAATGCTCCCTCTTTTATGGTGGTCCGGTATCTAAGTGCCCTCATGCAAGGTGCTCCTCCTCTTATTGTGTACCACATGTCCTCTAGTGTGCCCAATGCTATAGTCATGTGCTCGAGTCCATCACCAACCTCCATGAAGTATACTCCTCAACCCAAGTGTCCTCAAGTCAAGCGTCCAACCTCTAAGGTATATATCACATAGTCCCAAGCTCCAAGGGCTAGTTACCCTCCTACAAGCGGCCACAACTCCTCCTAGGTAGGTTCCTCTCTTAATTGAACAACTGTCTCCCCCATTATGTGCACCTTATGGGTTAGTCATCATGTCAATCAAATCAATAACCTCTTAGGTAAGATCCTTAAGCTTAGTTTTTATACTAAGGTTAAGCATCCATCCAAACTGAAACGTCCATATGTCATTGAAGCATTGCCAAAAATTCTAAGATACCCAACACTCGTGTAATAAAGTGAAAACATAATTTGTTTCAGGTTTCCCTTCCATACAAGGAAGAAATTACTATTTTCAGATTTATGTGGTGAATAGTTTCAAAGTTATATGCCGGATAATCCACAGTTGGAGTCATTTTATCATCAACGTTTCGAATCCGAATCGGGATTCATCATCAAGACTAATAATTTGCAAATAACTTGAAAACTACTCACCACATAAATCTGAAAACAAAGTGAAAACACTTTTTAAATAACTCCAAAAGCAAAAAAAAATATAACCTAACTTATTAATTATTAAAATAAATAAATTTGAAACTAAAATTTTAAAACTTGTTACTTATTTCTTTATACATCTTTATGTTGAGCAACTCCAAGATTAAAAATGAATTATGCTAATAAGAGAGTAAAGAGCAAATACGAGCGAGGTAAACAAGCTCATTTGATATATATAATTTTTATCATATTATATATATATATATATATTTCAAAATCCATGAAAGCATCAGTCACCTAGTTGTTCCTGGACTACGCTGCTGGTATCCAAAATCATAGTAGTTTTTATGGCCGAGTATTGGGCAACCTGCGCGGGAGGTCTAGAGTTCACGGTCTGTAAAGAGGTAAGCTTATCTCCCCGGCATTCATTTTATTCCCTGTAACTGCTTAGTATATTGCAAGGTCTCCACTCCATCGTGCATGTCTTACGTCATTCATTTCCCACTTCTTGAAAAACGAGTTCCTCTGCTGCATTTTATAGGCTAAAATTAAGCATTTGGCTGCCGTTGGAATCGACCCTGGGGTATCGGAGCTCTGTAACGAGACACTAAACATTCAGTTATCTCATATAATAACAATGTTAATGTCTGGTCTATTTGTTGTTGCTTACTGCCCTGTTTATTTAATTTAACGGAATAGTAGCTGGCACTTGAATTTTCTGCGTTAGTTGACGGTCATTATCATCATTGATCACCTGTTCATGGGAATTGCTACATGCTCAAGGTTAAATTTGATATATGTGCTATTTAGTGATCGGAGCTTTTGTTAGATTGATTGATTGATTTGTTTATTTTTTCTGCAGTTGGAAGGGTTAGAGGGGACAAGTGTTGTCTCGGATTCCTTATTTGGTGGAGGCATTCTTTTTCGAACAACATGTCCTCCACAGGTAATATTTGAATACGGTGTTTTATGCCTAGATCTTCAGCTTATTTAGTAGAGTAGCATTTATTTTTGGTAGTTAAATACCCTATCAGGCAAAACCCTTGCAGGCTGAGCCGCGAACCTTTGGCTTGCACCTTGCTTTGTCCGCCTCATGCCTAGGACAAACTGTCTTGGCTCAGTTATCAACGAGATATCACAACATAGCGTAAATAGGCTGCATAGTGAATTAGCATCACACCATGTTTTTCAGGAGTATTGAACCCGGGATTGCGCAATGAAAATGCATATGATTGACCACTTCACCACAACCTGCGTGGATTATTTAGAAGTGCACCGTTGTTTCCCTCGCTCTTGATTAATATAAGTTGGGATAATGACATTGCAGAGTGTGTGCTGCTTCTCTATAGAGTTGTAAACTAAACTTCATCATGTCTGTTTGCAGGAGTTAACAAAGCTGCGATCTGTCGATAACATATATGCGTTTGTTGCACATTTTCAGGTCTCTCCTCACTCTTCCTTTCTTTCATATGCGAAGTTTTATTTTAGGTTTTCAATCTTCCAATTCAATTCAAATATTTTTAGAAATAAGTCTTTTCATATGTATGTTTTTGATGTCTCTCTTGGAATGGTCTTAGGTCATAAACATAGTGAAATCCGATGTAGTCACATAATGAAAATAAACTCATAATACAAAACTGTATGTGGGTAAAAAAAAGTACCCTAAAGATGGATCAATAAGATCCCAATGATTTAATATTTTGACGTGTACAGATGAGGTTAGAGACCTCCTATAAATAGGTGTTAGGGTCATATTGATGTGGACCCCAATCCTCGAGCTCATACCCCAAGGGGACCCACTAACACCAAGTGTCACAAGCTGATCACACAGGGTGCCTAAATATAACCCACCGGGACCAAAGGGCACCCCTTAACGGGTTGCAATGAAAGTTAACATAACTCCAACACCCCCCCTTAAGATCGACTTAAGGACAGAAACAAGGAAAATTGGCATAATATACAACCTTGAGATCACACATAGTCACTAAGGTGTCGATACATTTACGGATATATTTGACCAATCAAACATTACATCCCAACATCCTTGATTAATAGACACTTGGGATAGGTGTAGTAAATAAAAAAAAAAGGTCAATAAACATTATAATAATACCCCATTAATGTTTAATTTGGTGGGGAATTCATTGCCACAAGGGATATTGAGGGTTCTCCTATGTCTACTAGTGGTACAAATTGATTTACTGGAACAAGATTATTGTTTGCCTATTCGTGTTCATTATCCCCAACAAGTTTAGATGAGTTAGATTGGTGTAAATCTTTAACCACATTAATTTTTATAAGGTCACAAAGATGGCCTTTAGGTCAAGGTTGTCTCTAACGTGAATTTTTGTCTAGGGGAGTTTTTTTTAACCACTAATTGCCCAGGGTTTATTGATGGTGCAAAATCCATCCCTTCTAAATGAAGAGAAGATATTCTTTCTGAAGTATTCAATATGAATTTTTGCTCTCCTAACCAATGTTATCAGAATAGAAAATTGAATTGGACCGGTCGACCCCAAAAATTCGAAACCGGACTGGACCGGAAAAAAACCGGACAAAAAAATCGGTCAACCAAAAACTACATAAAATATTCAAAATTTGAAAAAAAACATATATATTCATGTGCATCAATACGAATCCAAACCATTTATACACAAATATGCAAAGATTCTCATTTATATAGCAAGTAAGAGTGCATATAACCAAAATAGCACCGAGTGCATATAACCAAAATAGCACCGAGTGCAATACTGCAGTTTTTGTTATAGTTTGATTGATTTTATAGTTAACATGTGTGTAATGAGGTCCCCATCTTTAATGGAATGGAGGCATATTATTGTATGCTATTCATACCTCCATCTCTTTTGATCACATGCACATATCAAGGTAAATAGAGTGCACGTCGGAATAAAAGCTTAATGATAATTTATGTGTTAGTGTGAATGATTTTGTGATTGCTCTTCCCTCCTCTTATTCGAGTCATTTGAACGCATATTATTTCTTGTTTATCTCTGTCTCATTGTTTTTCCAAACTTGTAACCTTGGGGGATTCACTCTTGAGTCTCCACAAGGAGAATATTGGAAGTTGCTTGCAATGTTCGAAGTTAGAATTAGAAATATAGAAAAACATTTTAGAAAATCTTACAAGGCATGGAAAATAAATGTTAGAGCTTACATGTGTAGGAAGTGCATGTACAAATAAAAAAATTGATAAATATAATATGAAGTGAAATTGACGGGGACACACCACACGCGGACAATTGAGAGAGACCCAGGGAGATACAATCAATCAACCACAACACAATTGGTTTTGAAACCTGTTGCTCATTTCAAGACCATGTTTTGATCATTTCTTTTGCTTTTGAGGAGCATTTTTTTGTTTCTAAAGTGAAAACACAACTTCTAGTTTCTAAAACTCTACATAATGTACATAAATTGGTAGAAATTTGTTTTTTTTCCTAAAAAAAATTGGAAATCCGCCCCTTTAAGTGCATTGTATGAGTGCTGTGCGGAACCGGTCGGTTCTGTGTTTTTGGCTGGAATCGGTATGGAACCGTCCGGTTCAGTACAGAACTGGCCAAAAACGGTTAGGTACCGCTGGTCTAACCGTTTTTGCCCTGAAGATCAATCCGGCCAGCAGGTTTTGCCGTACCAGGCCGGTTTTGATAACACAGCTCCTAACTACAACGATGGCTTTATCCAATGAGTCATATTCAAACAACCTTTAGGTTGTCTTGATTTCTGTAACAAACATAAATATATATAATATGTAAATATAAATAACTGATAACTAATAATTAATTATGAAGAGATGTGGCATATGAAAGGTCATGTCTCTTATGAAAGGGCACCCCTGCGTGGGTATATATACAAGCCCTCATCCTCATTGTAGATCATCTTATATATTATTCATTCTTATACAATTAATATTAAACATAATTACTATCCTTAATGGATTATTGCGTACTGTCCTATTTATATTGGATGTTTACATAGTGAACCAGGTTGGTTCACCACAGTGGTATCAGAGCTTCGTTTTTTCTGATCCCGGCCTTTGGCCATCTCTTTATCATACCTTTTTTGATTTGGCTTTTGGCCAACCCCATCGTTCAGAGTTCTCTGAGAAATCTGGTCATTGACCACTGATCAGGCCTTTGGCCATTCAATTTTCAAAGTTCGTAAGAATTTCAGTCCTTGACTAATTTAGGCCTTTGGCCATATAAAACTCAGGATTCTATTGAAGAATAATTCCGCTGCCAAAATCGCTTATGCATCTACCATAAGTCGTAGCATCGACATCTACAACCACACACAAAAAAAATTAAGTTAAAAGGGAGAAATCTTAAATCTGGTAATTTAATTAAAAACCTAAGAAGAAAAAAAAATAAAAATCCTGTGACCAAATTACACAGAATTATCATATTAAAAAAAAATAAAAAAAAATCCTCTGTAACCCAGCCTCACGCTACACTCTCAACCTTCCCGTGACATCCCCCCACGCTCAGACAGAGCCGCCATTAAATTTCTCCCCCTCCTGTCCCTGCTCCTAACCCCCACCTACCCCAATTACTCACCCAAATCAATAAAGCTAAGGTTACAAAGCAATATGGAAAAAAATTAGAACAAGAAAAGGTGGATCTCGAAAAAGAATTCAAGAAGAACTCTTAGAGAAAGAAGAAGAAAATCCTCGCTTGAAGAACCTTAATCAGGAGTTACTAGAACAAATCAAAAAATTGAAAGAAGAGAAACTTGAAAATCCAGACATTAAAGCTCAAGAAGATGTCAATCCAATTGAAGAAAAAACATATAGAGATGTTGGAGTACAAACAATGGAAGATCCAGGTAAGCTTACTAATTAAAATTCAGCCATTAACAAGGCAACATCGCCGCATGAAGAAAATTATATATCAAAGTCAAAAGAAGAAAATGCTACAAGTATGATAAGGAGAAATCATGTTATGAGAACTCCCTCTCGACATTCAAATCATAAGAGTAGATATATTAACCAGTTAGAATATCAATATTATCCAAAACGAGAACCCTATAAACACCCAGTATCGCAGAAGATCAAATTGGGGTGGCCAGACTCTTTTACAATTCGACAGTTCTACTCAACTCTTCGTCACTCATATCGTCTGGTATCATCAATCTTAACAACACCAAAAACAGAGAGTCATGCGAAGACATTGCAAGCCAGAACGAAGAAGTAAGCCTCTCCATAAACATGCTTTGAGGACAAAGCATTTCTAAGGGGAAGGCAATGTAACAAACATAAATATATATAATATGTAAATATAAATAACTGATAACTAATAATTAATTATGAAGAGACATGACATATGAAAGGTCATGTCTCTTATGAAAGGGCACCCCTGCGTGGGTATATATACAGGCCCTCATCCTCATTGTAGATCATCTTATATATTATTCATTCTTATACAATTATTATTAAACATAATTACTATCCTTAATGGATTATTGCGTACTGTCCTATTTATATTGGATGTTTACATAGTGAACCAGGTTGGTTCACCACAATTTCTGACCTCAGGTTTGATATGTAGATGTCTTGCACTAGTTGAGGAGGTAGTCTTGCCTTTGACTTCAATACATCAAGAATTTTTGTTAACTCCTCAACAAATATCTCCTTCTATAAAATGTACATCAACTATACATTGTAGGGTTAGTCCTAGTTTCGTTTATTTGTTTGGGCTATCGCATTGATGAACTCACTGAAATCTCGTTTGGTGTGTTTAGTAAACAATCTTTCTGCCCATATATGTGTTGCCTCTTCTAGGTGTTGAAATGCAATATTCAACTTATATTCTTGGTTATGCATGCCGTGCACTTGAAAGGCTAGCTTGATATTACTCAACCACAGGCACTTCAACATCTCCCCCAAAATTGTATTGCGAGATCTTCATTTGAAGGTTGTAAGCTAAGTAACAGGACACGACCCCCACGGGTGCCATGTCTGTATCCTACGTGTCGAACATTCACACGCTAGGACATGTGTCCTAAAATAGGACACACCCCATACATGTGTCGGACACATGCCTTAGACGTGTCCTAATAGTTTCCCCTAAGCTCTCTTGCGCAGGGCAGGACTTTCCCTTTAGTGAGAGTTTGAGCGACAAAATGAGCCTAGTTAACTCATAGGGAAACCCCCCTTGACTAGGGAACCTTTCCTAAGTCTAAAGTGTAGGGGAGAGTTGGTGAGGTGACAGTGGCCAACCTCTCGAGTTCCACAAGGCCAACACCCATCTTTGGGACTTTGAGAAAAGGTGCTGGTTTGTGTGGTAACACTACCTATTCGACTCAAAAACATTTTTCATTGTTATTTTCTCATTTTCAGTTGTACAGAAAGAGTTCTTACGGTCCCTAATTTGTAATTTTTTAAATATATATAATTGTTTTGAATATATATATATATATACCTATTCGACTCTAAAAAACATTTTTCATTGCTATTTTCTCATTTTTAGTTGTACAGAAAGAGCTCTTACGGTCTCTAATTTGTAATTTTTTAAATATATATAATTATTTTGACTATATATAAAATTTCCTTGTTATCACTGCACCCCTTGCCCAAACATTCCCTACATCATTTCATACACCTACATGACCTAGATGGGTCTTCACCTAGGAAACACCCCAAACTTGAGGAGGATTAGCCCAACAGGATATCCTGAGACCCTCTCCAAACCTGGCTTGTTAAACTGCATAACGTCTTTGAGCATTTGTCTAGGTAAAGGGGGGTTTGATGCACATGTTTGGGTAATTTGATTATTAGACGTGATTGACATTGCTATAATCCCTGTGACTTATGAGCCCATGGAGGGCGTACTTGTTGTTGCTGCAGGACCATGCCTCGTGGACAGGTACATATGGGGAGATGATTAACTCGGAACTCCATGGGGCTAAAAGCCCACCAGATGGATGCTGTGACCCCAACCAGGGGCAGAGAGACACCAGAGGCTTGCACCAGAGAAAAAGAAGGATGTTCCACCAGAGACACTTTGGCAGGCCTGGACCTAGGGGGATCTTGCTCTCCCCCCTGAACGTTGGTCTTGGGAGGCCGATGACGTCACCCTTGTGACCCTAGACGTCACCCAATGTCAGATGGACATGATGGAGGCAATTATGTGCTGGGTGGCACATGTGGCATCATCTGGAGGCCTTGGAAGGCCTAACGTTTTGCTCATGGAGCTTGATGTCCCACTTATGAGGCCTAATGTCACGGAGGGCATGACGTCACCTCTATTGCACATTTTAGGGTTTAATTATTTGAATTTATGTAAAAACTGGATTTTTGATGTAATTTGGCCATGTCGGCCTTTTCTGACCTAAATTTTAATTAAAGGTCATTGATATTGTATAAATAGAGAGATAAAATCCTCATTTTTCCATCATCTTTCACTCACACAAGTGTGAGGTTTGAAATTCGGCCCTCTTTAAGGGGTTTTTGGCTGAAATTAAGTGGTGCACAACTTCTTGGAGAGGCTAATCTTGGTGTATTTTGGCATTTTTCATGGTGGAAAGTCTTCAACTAGGGTTTGTTGCTAGATTATTCTTGATGAAGTAAGTAAATCTGCAATCCTTCATTTTATTTTTGAATGGTTCTGGTAAATTTGCTTGTTCATATCAAAGATTAAGAAATTGCTAGTTTGAAACCCTAGGGGAGAAGCATATGTTACTATCCTTTTCTTTATAATTTTCTACCTACTTGAAATTGCTAGACAACACTTCTTTTGAAGTATCCACTAGAGCCCTACCATTGTAGCACTCTAGTAGCATTACTTCATTTGCTTCATACATTTTACTTCAAATTTAATCTAAGGAAGAAGGAAATCGCTAGGGCCTAAGGTTACTTACTTTCTAGCAATCATTCCTTCTAGGTTTTAGACATTGAGGCCTTAGGTTACTAACACCTCAATCATCTCATCCATCCATTAGATTATCTATTATCATTGTTGTCTTCCTCTAAGAGTTGCTGCTGCTAACCTTGACTCCATTACCCTAAAAGGCACCAATCCACTCCTCACAAGTGATTGATTGACCAAACAACTCTTAAACTATCTTCCCTAAGACTTCTACTAATTTCAAGCTAGACTAACTCACTAACTAATTTGCTGCTGTTGCAAAAGATTGCTACAGCCATCTATAACAGCAGCAAATTCATCCTAAAAGCAAGATTAACAACTAATTAGACATTGCCATAATTGCTTCTGACAACTATTATCATTCTGTCATCCTAAGGCTATTGTATCTTGTCATTTTTTAAGCATCATTGAGGCCTAATTGTTGTGGCTGTTACTAAATATTCATTGCTGTTATAAATATTTACATTGTTTCAGTTCTATATCAGCTTGTTTATCTTTCAGAAGTTTATGGTTTTATGAAGCGTTGACATCATATGGTACTTGCAAATTGCATTTCGTTTCTATTTGTTGTCTTGTTCTTGGTAGGTACACTTAATTTATTTTTTGCTTCATCTCAGTAAAACCTTGGAACTTTTGATCAGAGTGACCTGTGAGAGGGGTGGATTTCTTATAGCTTTTACCTTAGCCTTCTCAAACCCCCAGGTCACTGGGGATGTCTCCCCTAGGGTACTATGATATACTCCTAAATAGAAAGAGGTTTCCTATTAAGGTGACAGTGATAGGTTATCCTCCTTGTTACGCCAATTCAATATCCACTTGCCTTTGGCTTTGGGCAAGTACAAATTGCACGATAACATGCCCTATCGATTTCTCTTTCCTTCGACAATTTGGAACAAAATATGCAATAGGCAATGTAAGTAGGGTTACTAGAGTGCTACAATGGTAGGGCTCTAGTGTCTACTTCTAGATAAGGTGTTCTTTGAGAAATTTAAACAAGTGGATAATTATAGAGAAAAAGATAATAACTTGTCTTTCTCCTAGGGTTTTAAGCAATCAATTTCATAATCTTTAACATGAAACAAGTAAAATTCACCATAAGCATTCATTCACAATAAAGAAATGCAGATTTTCTAATTACTTCACCAAGAATAATCAAGCTCAAACCCTAGTTGAAGATTTTCCACCATGAAAATAGCCAAGATACACCAAAAATACCTCTCCAAGAAGTTGCACACCACTTAGTTTCAGCCAATAACCCTTAAAGAGAGCCAAATTTTAGACCACACACTTGTGTGATGAGAGATGATGAATAAAAATGAGAGTTTTTTCTCTTATTTATACAATATCAATGACCTTTAATTACAGTTAGGTCAGAAAAAGGCCGACATGGCCAAATTACATCTAAAATTTAGTTTTTACATAAATGACAATAATTAAACCTCAATTTCATCTTCAAGGGTGACGTCATGCCCTTCTAGGGTGACGTTAGGCCCCTACGGTGGAACGCTAGGCCTCAAGTGCAGAACGTTTGGCCTCCAAAGGCTCTGAATGTTGCCACACGTGCCAACTAGCACACAATTTCCCATCATAAATGCAAACCCTAACTCTAGATGACGTCATGTGCTCTCAAGGATCAACGTCCAGGTGGAAAGGCAAAACCCCCCTGGGTCTAGGTTTGCCGGAGTGTCCCTGGTGCAACGTCCTTCTTTCTTCCTGGTGCCAACCTCTGGTTTCTCTTTCCCCCTGGTGGGGTCACAACATCCATCTGTTGGGCTTTCAGCCCCATGGAGGTCCGACCTAATCATTCCCCCATATGTACCTGTCCACCGGGCAAAGTCCTGCAACAACAACAAGTACACCCTCTAGGGGCTCATAAGTCACAGGGATCATAGCAATGTCAATCACATCTAATAATCAAATTGCCCAAACACGTGCATCGAACCTCCCTTTACCTAGACAAATGCTCAAAGACGTTATGCAGTTTAACAAGTTAGGTTTGGAGAAGATCTCAGGATGTCCTATTGGGCTAATCCTCCTTAAGTTTGCGCTGTTTCCCAGGTGAGAACCAATCTAGGTCATGTATTGTGTGTGAAGTGGCATAGGGGAAATGTTTGGGCAGAGGGTGCAGTGATAACAGGGAAATGTAAGTCTTGCTTGTGGGTGCCTCTATAGAGGGCGAGTTGCACCTTATCATGGATGCCTTTGTTTCCTAGCCCATTCAATGCCTTTTGTTCTTATTCTTATTGCTTTTGGTCTTTTTTCTTTTCAAGGGAAAAGCTGGGGGACACTGTCCTGGTGTGGTGACCAGGGGTGACAGCGTTACCCACAAGCATTTCACGGAAATGAGAAGGCTGGCTCATGATGAGACCCCCTTTCTCTTGGCTATGCCACCAAGAGTCACTACCTTGGTTTGGTGACCAGATAGATGGTAGTGTCATACCGCTACATGTCGATGGACCTAATAGGCCGACTCATGATGAGACCTCCCATCCACCAACTAGTACCTTGAGTTTTGATTTATCTTATGGGTCCCCTTTTCTTATTGAGAAGCCTTTTATTGCTTTCTGGGGAATCCCTGCGCGAAGCATCTCAAAGGTTTCATTTTGGCTTTTAACTCTTGCCAGCTACTTTTACCCCCTGGGCCTTTAGCCCCTTCTTCCCACAAGGCAAGGTACAACCCTTCCTAGCGTGGCAAACCCAATGCCCTAACCAAGGTGGGGGAAGATGAGAGGAATAATGATGGAAAGTGGTAATTATGGAGGGAATGGACGATGACCTTTCACAAACCCAACCAGTGGCAACTCATCCTAAAGGGGAATCAGCTTACTAGGACATCATGTCACCCTCCCAGGTAAGAACAAGTTAAAGAGCATAATTTCCAAGCAAACGTTATGAAATGAAGGAGAATTCAGTGCCACATATTCAAGTGCTTCAAAAATCAGAGTGACACATACCATGATACCCAGACTCATTACCTCATGGAGCAAGACTTACTGCTACTTCAGGACCAGGCTGGTGGGATGGATATTGCTGCTGCTGATAAATGGGCTGCACTGAAGAAAAGAGGGGCCCTCCGGGGCCATGTTCAAGTCATTCGACTCTCGACACTCCATGTCTAGGACTTGTGGGCCTCGAGACATGATCTCCTTAGTTATCCCTAGGGCAGGGGATAACATGCGTCATTATAAAATGTATTTTCAACCTATTGTTATGGGATTTTTTTCGAAAGAGTGTAGCCATCACATCTCTTCTTTAGAGATATGCTACCACTATTCTAGCCATTTTGTATTGCTCTCTATATATTGCAGTGTTTTTCATTGTTTGATTTATTAGCAAAAGTTGGTTTTCATTGTAATACTCTTATTTCAACACTGTATTCGTGTTCTCTTTGCAATATTGCATGTTCTTTCATTTTGTTCTCAATCCAATCTAGATCATTTTTGCTGTAAAAATGGGTAAAGATGAATCTATGTCCAACCATATTAATGCATTCCAATCATTGATACAACAACTTGTAGAAGTAGGTTCCAAAGTAGAAGAAGATGGAGCCAAGGATGTTTTATTAAACAACTTTGTTGAGAATTATAGCTTGGACATAAATTAGTTCGAGATGTTTTTGGAAAAGTTATTTTCGAAAAGCGATTCTATTTTATAATTCACTTTAGTTGAAAAGTGAAAGTCTTATTTTTAGCAATCGAGTCTAAAAAGTGTATTTCATGCATGCATGACTTAGACTATGAGTAATCTCAAAAATAGATTAGGGTTTTGGTCTCAACTAAAACTATAAAGACAAGTCAAGATAGAGAATTAAAGATACACACAAGAGAACACTTGAGCAGTTGAGCAAGTTGAGCGATAGAGAGGGAGAAAGTGCTGGCAACCAGTTTCCAACAACACACAGTCCTATGCAACAATCCATACAGTCGTATTGAACAGTTTTGTATAGCACTATGGAAGTTCGTACAGTCACATGGATAGAGCTGTATCGGCCTCCGTATAGTTCATACAGGAAGACCGTATTTCCCCAACAGGTTGTTTCACTCAGTTTGAAGTATTTTTTGGTATCCATGTAATGCTGTTTTTTGAACATCTTGTGGAGGTTTCCTTATAAGTTTTTCGAAGGAATGAAAAACATATTTGAAGGAGTTATCACCAGTGTATGTGTGAAACTAGTTTTTATGCTCCCTGTTGATGTATTCAACATCAAACAAGTACTTTCACATAGGCTTGGTGTCTAGCATGTGGAAGTCGTTCTAATACCTCTCAAAACCTTAGGAAATTCACTTTATGAGTATTTATTAAAGTGAATGACCTTTTAGATTAATGTGAGATTAATTAAGTTAAATGCCTAAGTTTGTTGGCATTAGTAACTTAAGTGAAAGTTGATTAAATTCTAGCCGTTAGATCTAAAGTGAAGGTGAGATCTAAATCTCATCCCTTGATCACGTTAGAGATCTAGGATTTAGGGTTAACTCAACATAATGAAAGGCAACCTAAGTGAGAGGATGAGACACACAGAAAGTACAATAGAGCAAAGAGGGAGACTTTGCTCATGTGCTTGTGTCATACACATAGTGAGGAGATCTCATTGATTGGGTGAAGAGCAGCTCATCCAAGTGTGAGTGGGCAAGGCCGGGGAAAGGAGCAAAGGGGCAACAAGGGAGATGGCAGCCAGGTGGGCTAGGCCAGGTGCTGCATTGTATTCCTCCAACGGGCCATTATCCCAGGACAGGAGCCCAAGGATTTTAATTAATAAAATCAAACTCAGATTTGGTTTTCCCTTTGGGATTTTTCCAAGGGTGTTTACCCAGATATCTTGTGCAATGTGTATGGTTTCGTATTTAATGCTTCCACTGTAATTTTGTTAGGACCTAGCTGTGCATTTATTTAAATAAAGTGATTTTATTTTCAGCTAAGTGCCGGGTGCTAGGTTGGAGAAAATCTAACACTTTCACTATTTGATTTCCAGCTAATGTGTGATTAATGCTATGGTCTGAAATTTATTTCTGCAATAATTAAATTCAACAATCTACTTGTTTGATTGAGATCATAAGGACTTTAATCACCTAGGGCTTGGGAATTTTCACAAACTTACCCTCCAAGTATATTAACATTGTATTTACTCTCAACAATATTCCATCATAGTATTTAAATACGATGATCTCAACACTTATTTTGAAGGAAAAATGTGAATTTGATGATGAGAAAAGTGAACAAAGAGTCTTATTTAGCAAAGGAAAAGAAAACCTTCAAACAAATTTAGCAAAGGAAAAGAAAACCTTCAAACAAAGGAGACAACAACGCCACAAAAGGGGAAGAAATTGTTATTGTTGTGGAAAATTAGATCATACTGCATGGGATTGTGAAGTTTGGCCAAAAGATGCACTCAAGGTAAAGTAAGGAAAAGGCTGAAAGGAGTTATACGACCTTGAATTAGGAAGATGAAGAAGATGATTACTTCCAAACAACATCTAAAAAAACAGTCATTTTTCAAAAAACCTTAGACTCAATTTCCAGTGGTGCACATGAGTTGAGTGCTCCACCTGTCAAGGTGAGTTCTATCGTGCTTCATTAAGAAGAGATGGCGATATTTTTTGCTTAAGTGAACTCCTGCTTTGATGAGTAGAGATGGCAACAATGTTTCTTAGTTGGATTCCTACTTGGAAATGAAGAGATGGCAGATGATTGTTTTGGTGGATGTCAACGAACTCTTCCTTCAATTTGGAGGAGATGGCAGTTCATTGGAGCACTGACACAGGTCACAGGATTTGGAAAAGAGTTTTTAATATTATCTTTGTAATCTTCTTTGCGAGTTTTTTGAATCTTTGATGTCAGGTGGGGTAAAAGCTAAATAATAGTATTGTTGTGTTAAAAGGGGGTGTTGGAGTATTAACATTACAATTATATATTTCAATATAATAAGGTCATAAAATGGTCAAGTGACTATAACAATACTTAATGATAAGTTGTAATTAGTTATGGAGGAGGTTAGGAGTTAGGTAGCACACAACTACCTAATAAACGGAATAAAAGATAGTCCTCCTCAGTGTATCAAATCGACTCCTTTGAATAATATCTCATGTATTTTATATATCCGGTATATCATATATTCATTCTTGCAACACATTCTATTGCTGTTTGTATGTTTTGGTATAAATGGATGTCATTGTTTTCCATTGAACTGTAGTGCTGAATTTGAGGGTTGAAATGGTACCTTTTTGCCAATACAAGTCTCTTCCTATGATTGTCACTAAATGTAAATTAGTATATTCAAATAGCTTCATGTCATACAGTGAAATAGCACATGTAGTATGAATGTCTTTGTGATAAGATATGAGAGTTTACCAATTGCTTTTCCCCATCAAGTCAAAATTTTTACTGCTATCAACTTATTAAGTACAAGTAAGTCTTCTGTTTCTGCTGATGCCCATTTTTGAATTATGTTCCACTTTTATAAAGAGGGCATGGTGGTAAAGTTGGATTATTTTGCCTCTTGAAATATGAGACCAGTTTTATAGAGAGGCTATGATGGTAAAATTGAATTATTTTGCCTGGTGTAATATGGCACTGCATTTATAGAGAGGGTATAGTGATAAAGTTGAATTATTTTGCCTAGTGTAATATGAAAGTACTGATATTGCACATGTTGAGTAATGCTTCATGCTTAACACGTGGCAGCATAGTAATCTCATTAGTGTAAATCATATCAATTACAAATTAGAGTGTCAGATTTGTTTTGCAGTAATGCCTAACTTTTCCTGTAAGTAACCATTCACATTAAAGTTGGTCTTATCTACTAGTGCTTGTTTGGCTCATGCACTCATGGAAGGATAATGTATTTATTTGCAGGATTTACCATCAGAAAAGGATGCTGCAATAACATTTCTTAGAGATCTAGCAGTGAAGGTAAAGTAGTCATTTTTGTAAGCAGTATGCCTTTATTGTATTTGGCATGTTTTACACTAGCAGTGTGTATTTTGCATTTGCCAAAGTTCTGATCATGGAACATGTTAGATTTTAGGGAAAAAGAAAACAGTGATATCTTTTTACAAATCTGAGCACTAATGCAAATGTAGATCAGCACTTAAAACAATAACTGAAACAGATTAAACATAGACAGTGAGATCTGAACATGTAGAAATAATTCTGAATATAAAACAAAATTTCTGGATGTAGATTAAGTGCAGATTTCTAACAAAATAATTCTTACCTTTAGCCAATCACAGGATGTACCTGACGTATAAATGTTGTCCTCTTTAATATGCTCAGAAATTAGCTTAAAGATCATGGATCAAAACTCAAGGGTTTTGATCTTTACCATGATCTTAGGTAGACTGTTTTGCCAAGGAGGATCACATACAGAGCTTGATGCAAGCACCCACAATAAACTGTCCAAAACTGAACTGTAATACATTACAGCAACTAAACCATTCAAGCCAAAGAAGGTACCATCAAATAGGGACAGCAAAGAGAAACCTTTCAAGAAGGAAAGCACCAGTAAATAGGGACAGCAAAGAGAAGCCCTTCAAGAAGGAAAGCACCAGTAAATAGGGACAGCAAAGAGCACCAGCAAACAAAGAGGAGCAGCCAACAAGCTCACAGGTAAGTGGCACCCTCAACATACAGTGGCAGCAAGAGGAATGGAGGTCACCGTACCCTCACACACACAGCGGCAGCCCACAGTGAGGTCAAAGAAAGGGCCGCGGCACCTACAGCAGTCCGCGGCTCCTTTAGACAGCCAAGGGAACAGTCCACGGGAGTCAAAGTGAAGTCTACGGCAGCCAAAGGAATCCGTAGCATGTAGAGACAGTCAAGGAGAGGTCCATAGCACCTCTAGACCAGCAGACAAAAACAGTTGAAGCTCCCAGCCAATAGAAGAACAAGTGTCCAAACAATACCTCAAATCTGGAAGAGAAAGTCCACAAGAGAAGCCACACCATCACCAAGAAAGACAAACTGAGGTAGCCGCAGCAACAATAAGATTAGGAAGAATGAAGAGAGAGTGTGTGAATGAGAGAGGGTAGGCTCTTATTTATATCTTAGGTGGGTAGGTTAGGGTTTTCTATTTTAACCCTATCTTAAGGATTAAGTCAAACCCTAATAAAAATAAAATAAATAAAAGATAATTAATAATCAATTAAGAAAATATTAATTAAAAGTCAATTAAGTCAAAGTGACTTATAAACCCCAACACTACATTAAACAAGGAGGGAAACAAAAACAAGAAGGGGGGGACTACAAGACAAGGTCAAGGGTTCCTCTTTAATGGCAAAACATGTCCACATAAGTCTCATGATGGCTTATAAACTTTTATCATCACTGCATAGAAGGAAACATCCATGATGTGGTCATGTCCATCTTCGTGGCTGCTCCTAGGTCTCATGGACCATCTCGGGAGAAAGGAAGAAGATCACACATCATCACATCTTGGTACACAACCAAGAATTACCTGGTCCAAGACCAGTGTACCCCAGAACAAATCTGGGGGCCCTAGAACATATCTAGGGTCTTTCATCCACCAAGGTACAAGATCAAGGATCAACCCAAGCATTTAAGCAAGAATTCCTTGGAACACATCCAAGGGCCCTAGAACACATCTAAGGACTTACATCATCAACCACCTAGGAACATATCCAAGGATCAATCCAAGCACCGAGCAAGGATTCCCTGGAACACATCTAGGGGCCCTAGAACACATCTAGGGACTTATATCATCAACCACCAAGGAACACGTCCAAGGATCAATCCAAGCCCTGAGCAGGGATTCCTTGGAACACATCCAGGGGCCCTAGAACACATCTAGGGACTTACTGCTTGGTCCTTGACCAAGAACCCCAACAATATACTGGGGGCCCTCACTAGGGTCTTTTGCGATGGCTCTAACTTCTTGGTCCCAAACAAAGAAACCCTAGGAGTGCACTAGGGGCCCTAGATCTCAGCTAGGGTCTTAGCTATCCTCCGGAGAATGGCTCTTGCAGCTGCACTAATTTCAACAGAACAGTTACAGATGGAAGTGCTTGTGTTAATATATTTCCTTAAACTCATCCACATTAAAAAGGGTATATGTGAACCATGAGATTATGAGATCTCTTCTAAGAGCAGGTTGCAAAGTTTGTCCATTTGCAGGACAATTTGAAAATATAGTCTAAATATGTTATCAGCTGGTTAGCTAAATCCTAGAGCATTGTATAGTTTTTCTAAAAAATTAAGCTTGCTTTTTGGCTAAAGTTTCACATGCAACCCCTCCTAGGTTTTCTACATATAGCACATTTTCTCTGCATGAAAGGTTGGCCTACTTGTTCTAGTTCATGTATCTTGTTGATGTTGGCCTACTTGTTACTATCAAAGTTATTAGAACTGGAACTGGAACGGAACCAGATTGAAACTGGGAAAGCCAAATTCTCCAAAAGGGGAAAAAACTAGTTGTAAAAAAAGCACAAAATATTCAAAATGTAATAAAAAATTATGTATTTGTGCTGAGGCGCATTCCATAGCCCAGTATGGGGTAGATGTGTAACATAGGTGTTACCTTCTAGACCTGCACTTGCAAAATACTCAAGTCCAATATAAAGTTGCAATCCTAGGGTAACTTGGAAGTTCCATCCACTGTCACCTTAGTGGACACTTCCCTCCCTTTAGGTTGGATCTTTTCCAGCACAAGGGGGGTTTCCCTAATAGGATTGCCAATATGCCAAAACCAAATACTTATTATCAGATATGGAAAAACAAATTTAATGTTTTCAATAGGTATATGGTGGTGAATTCAAGTAGATGAGTGCCTCATCCTTGGTCAAGGGAGTCAAAACACTTCAATGACTTGGAGAACTTTATCATAGAAAATATTCAACCAACAAACATGCTCAAAACAACAATATTTTCAGTTATAACTTATAGCAGGTCTTCAAATTCACTTTCAGCCAATGTACCAAAGATGCTACAGCACTCTTGTTATATATTTTCCTTATTACATAGCATAAAATCTAAATATATGAAGTAAAAGTCTAAAAGACAGCTTTCCATTAGGATAACAGCCCCAACACATTAGATAACCCAAATCTGAAATGAAGAACCCTCGACAAGACACATATATGCTGTTAAGCAAACCCTAAAACAGCAGAAATATTTTCTGTAATGTTCCCAACCCTATCTGGTTGGAATGTTGAGTTTTAATTGTGTTTTATGTGTTTTCTGGTTGTGGCATTTTGTCAAACACTTTGCTGATTTTAGTCTCTTGAGTTGTGCTGGGGTTTATAATGATGTTTTTTTGTGTGTTTGCAGCCAACAGATAATGAAGATATAGCAATGGAATATACTCAACAAGATGCAAGATCAACAACACAAGAAATAGCCACAAATACCTCAGATCTG
The DNA here is from genome assembly GCA_032191745.1 of Picea mariana. NCBI lineage: Eukaryota > Viridiplantae > Streptophyta > Pinopsida > Pinales > Pinaceae > Picea > Picea mariana. Next base: position 26,937 of record JASDQU010585856.1, on the reverse strand, counting down.
ATTTATTAATAATATATTTCCGACCTCATGCAAAATGGAGCAGATCTGGAATACATATAAAATAATAGGGTGTATGGCTGATAAAGCCTCCAAGATACAAGATAGATGAAGATCTAGGCTTCCAAAAGCCTCTCCAAGCTGTAGACCAAAAACCAAGATGATCCAACTCAATCCCTAGCTGTCATGTGGTGTCCTCTCTATGCATAATGTGCCCCTCCTGGCTATAGAAGACCAAGAAGCCGACCTCTCTGAAGATGGCCTCCAAATCCTCTAAGAAAGATACCAAACTGTAGATCGGGCCACTAGAAACCCCTTGGTTGGGTTTCTTGCTGATCGGAGGTGTTTAGACCCCTCAGATGAAGAAATCCCCTTTCTACCATGCGCCCTCCTCCTGTAGACTTGTGCCAAGATCTAATAAATAATGACAGAGAAATCTCCTCCAGAATAGGCTGCAAAGGGCGCCCTAGGCAATACAAAGAATACCCAGAAGTCCTTTCACTCAGAATCCTTCTCCTCTTCCTAGATCGAGCTATTCTCCTCAAGATGGTGCGCCCTCCTGCTAGAAACCCCCTGAAGCTGTGCACTACCTCTCTCTGAACCTGTAACTACTGTAGAATCCACCTGTAACTGAGATAGAACTGATGTAGAATGGTGAGGGAGGAATCTTTCACCTCCATGACCAAGCTTGGACCAGGTTGGGTGGGATCTTTCACCACCGAGATGATCTCTAGGGTTTGTTCAGTCAAAACCCTAAAAACCCCCAAGTGCATGGGCTCACTAGCAAGAAGCCAGATATCAAACTGATAATCAACATAATGAGAGAACAAAGGCCCCTATCTCTCTTTTATACCCCCAGTTCACCTTTTCTCTCCAAGTGACTTTTACTTTATTTTATTAATAATTAATTAAATCACTTTAATTAATTAATTAACCTTTTTACCTCTAAAAAGTGATTTATCCCTTCTTATGGCTTCTCTGGCTACTGAAAGTCACTTCTCATCATCCTATCTTGTAGTGCTCTTCCTCCCGATTCCGATGAGCTATTACATTAATAAGAGGTTTCTCCAAGTATTATGCCCAATACGACATTCTTAGTGAATTTAATTAAAATATAACCCATAATAACTCAAGTTACGGAAATCGTCGGAATGCAATGGAACCAAAGCCAAGCTATGCAGAATGGATCATGATGATGAAATATGACGAACGATATAAGTCAGGCCCAATAAAAACCCCTCAATACCTTCTGAACTCGCTGTCACCCATATTTGGCTACTCTGGTAGTCATAACACTATGCAATGGGATAATGTCCAAAAGTGGGGACATTACATTTTCCAGCATAGAAGAGAAATCAAAAGGTATAACAACAACCTTACAAATGAAAATTACAGGCCCAAATATTTCCTTAGTGAAGCTCCAAACCTGCTGAGAACTCCTCTCTAAGATTGATTATGCTTCGAATGGAGGCTTCTAAAGGAGCTCTCTCTCTCTCTCTCTCTCTCTCTCTCTCTCTCTCTCTCTCTCTCTTCTTGTGCCACATGTCAAACAAGTGCCAAATGTCTTCTTTATACCAAGGGTGCTCTCTATTTTAACCACATAAATATTACATCATTTATTAAAGGGTTGCCCTAGATAAGTGTGCATGTAATGGGCTCAACTTGGACGCCTTCCTAGATTAGGCCCTTTTTTTACAAAATATCATCATAAAAGATGTCAAGAAACTTCTAGATATGGAGCACTTCTCAAGGAAGACCCTTCTCTCATATCATGATGTCCTCCTATGGTGGGAAAAGATGCGCAAAAAATAAATCATGCCTCCAAATATGTGTGAAATGCCTCGAAAGAATGTTCTCCAATGAAGAAATAGGCCTCAAAATATGTAGACAGTAAAATCCAAGGCAAGATCATCCATCAAAGAAAATAATATTCTCCTCTAGCTTCAGTGCCTAGGGCTCCATGCATATCTAGGTGGTAACAATGGGTAACGCTGACTTCAGTATACATTTGAACCCTAGATCTATCAAGTGTCGAGAAGGATCAAATCCCCCTATGTGCAAACCTTTCTTCAAATTTTCACACTGTCAAAAAAGTTAGCACCTCTAAGGATTTGATCCCTATTGGTGCTTGATTGATCCATGGTTAAGATGGATCTAGGCTGGTCATGCACATCAATTTAAGTTCAAACCATTAGACACCAAATTAGAATGCTCATGTATATATCATGTGAGGGTGAAAATTGTCAATCCCCGCAAATGACATGTTGAGCTCATAACGAGTTTCTTGTTGTAATGGCTTCAAGCCCTGTTGTTGACTGGTCTTATGCCTTAAAGATTCCAGGGTTTACCCTGGGTACCATCCTTGAAATGAGGGGAAGTACTCAGGGGTTTTCTCCGGGATTTGTAACCTGGAATCTAAATCTATGAACCGACATATATAAACTTTAAGGCTCTAAATGGCCTTCACAGTCCATAAAAACCATACTATGATACTACAACAAATCACTACACCATTTCATGAAAATCATCCCCTAGACTGGGATCCTCACCATCAATGTCACCCTCTACCTCATCTGCTTGCCTTGATCCTGTAGGTGCATCACTAGTTCTTGGAACCTCTGGTGCTGCAGGTGGCTCCAAGTTCATCTTGTCCAAGTCATTATCTTTAAATGTTGTGTAATGCCTCTTTCCAAATAGGAGCTCCAGAGAAGAGGCTTAATGGTCTAAACAACCTCGTTAGACTATAGCCAGGGCCAGAAAGGGGTAAACAGGGTTACTAGAGGTCACTCCAGACAAGGGTGTTATAATTTGAAAGTGACATTGAGCTAAAAGTGGTTAAAAGCGCTTTTAAGCCAACTTGAACTAAAAATAGAACAAACGAGCTAAAAATAGAGTCAACAACGAATTAGGGTTTCAGGAAGCTATAGGAGAACGTAAAGCAACCTAATTCATGATTATGCAGGTTTTGACTTGTCATTATGGAGAGAGGTGCATCTCAGGAGAGGTAGCTCAGTGGATTCTAGGAGGAATACACGAGTGGCTGATTTCGGTGTTGAGAGACACACCCTAGTCACTGGGGAGATCACACATGTCTTCCATCAGTCTTCAGCAGCAGTTTCACAGTTTCTAGCAGCAAGGGTGCACTTATTCAGGGTGAGGGCACAACTTCTAAGGAGGTATTGAGTCGACTTGTCCCATCCAGGGAGAATCCAGAGATTCCCTTCTGACCCGGTTGAGAGGAAGGCAAGGCGCATCTTTTGCTCGGTTTCTCGACAGATTTCGACGGAGAAATCATTTGGGGTGCATTTTCCAGCCGTGGAGGTTGCGACGCTTGGGGAGGACACATTTGGGGTTCCCAAGCGATCATCAGATCAGATCCAGGGAAACCCTTTCGACCCATTTCATAGTAGGCCAGGGTGATCAATTTGAGACACACATTAGCCGATTCCGACGGTGGAATCACTAGGGCACCGTTTTGCAGTAGCAGAGGGGGCACATTTCCTCAGGGGGATCCATCCGGGGTCTAGGCTTACCAATAGAGGGCCGGTCAGTCACCAGGACTGAGAGAGACAGTAGGGTGCACTATTTGGGACAGTTTCCAGGCCGATCCGAGAGGTCTAGCCACCAGGGTGAACTTTCCAGACTTGCAATAGTGGCCGTATGAACTGTCGTAGCTTGCAGCAGATTCTACATCTCATCCATTGATCCCGCAACATTCTTCCAGTATCGGGTACTATTGTTTTAGTTTACTTATTGTATTCGGGCTAAGATCCTTTTATCACCGATCTAACCGAGCGATTTATTTTATTCAGCTGCATTCGACATTTGTACTCCACAGAGATATCATAATATAAGCTTTGCAGTCTTTTGTCGCCATTATTATTTGTATGCTCATTTATATGCTGTAAACAATTAATCATACACACACAGTAGCAGAGTTTCCTAGACTAGCCGAATCTGGGATATTACATGCTGCCAGCTGCCTCTCCACAATCCATTTCAAGGAGGGATCAATATCATTCAAGACATTGAGATCTGTATTGTTCAGCAATTGGTTGTGCTTCAATCGAAGGTTGTGTTGCACGAAGCTTAAATTATTCAACTATTGCCGTTCCAAATGGTTTCTCTTCTTTGTGTGTACGTGCTCAAAGATAGACCAGTTGTGTCCGCACTTGGAAGCTGTACAAGTTTGACTCAAGACCCAAATTGCAAACTTTGGCAATTGAGGACATCAGCTATCAAACGAGTTCTACCTATTTGCTGTGATAAGAGTCAAAGACAAAGTTAGAAAATTCAAGAAATGAGTTTGGAACCTTAACTAGAATGTTTCAATCTCTATAACAATGAATAATAGAGCTTAAAAACTTTGAAATTGCTTCCCTACATCCTTGGTTCTTTGTCAAATAGCCACACCCTTTCCAAATGTACCTCTGCTTTGATTGAAATCACTGAGCTGCCTGTGTATATCATCCTGGTTGTTCAGATTGGGGACCGTGTTCTCTATGCATGAATACAATCCATCTTTCACCTCCCCATCTTCATCTTCTTCAATGTTGGATGTGTAATTGTACTATGTGCCCTATGCATGAGTAAAAAGTAGTAAATGTGACTGCCAAGAGCTGCGCCTCCTAGTTTTTGTCTTCCATGCTACCTCTATATGTATTCAATATTTATTTTCAGGGCACTGAGCTGGCTTTGTTTTGGAAATATTGTAAGCAATACCTGTGGATAATTTATTGCAATCTATCTAGAATGCCAATTTTATGAAAGTATTGCAGGTATCTTATCCCTACGTAGGTCACTCTGTGATCCTACGTTTGGTTCTGAAAACAATGTGGATGAGTGTGGAAAATATATAGACATGACTTTGAGAGAGGTGAAACTCCCTCTTGCTTAGCTAATTACATAAGGTTGTTCATGATTGAATTACACTAGCTGCCATGCACTATTTTGAATTTTCTTTTTTGCTTTGTTTGACTTGAGTTTAGTTTCTGAGTCCTAAAACTTTATAATTGTTGAATGAAGGCTTAACAAGCTCCTCTCTTTTTGATCGGTGAAGCTTTTGTTTTGCATATCTTTATTTCCTTGATTGAAAATCCAAGATGTTGTTTTGTATGCTTTTGGAAATTTATGTGCAGTGTTATTCGAGTTCTATGTTGCAGTTATGGCATTATGATGGGCAGTATGATTATATTCAACTAATAAATGTTTATCTTGTAGGTTGATTGGCATCGTGCTTTTGATATTTTTAGGAGCTGGAATAGAAGTCAAGCTCCTGATTCTCTCATGGGACCTACATTAGATGGGGACTGTTCAATATTGTTCCGTGTATCTTGTGATAGAACATGCACAAATCTGAAAAGACACGAATTTACATCTGTAGATGCAGAAGGTACTTTTAAAAACTCAAGTTGTATAGCGTTGCATTTACTTCAAGGTTGGAATTTCAATTTCTGTGCTAAATATTTATGTGGAGTCAGATCTTATTCATTATGTTTCTTGATGGAGACTGTTCAACATTATTTTCATATCTGGATTGTGGTGATAGAATATGCATGGGTATGAAAAGACATGTTTACTTCTGTAGCACTGAAGGTACAGCTAAACAGTCACATAATATTGTATTTACTGGTGATCATCTTGAACCAGACTGTTACATGGTCATGCAGTATTGTATTTAGTGGTGATAATCTCAAACCAGACTCTTAAACAGTCCAATAGTATTGTATACATCTTTGGAATTTGTGTTAATGATCATCTTGAACCAGAAACGTCTGTCTGATAATTGAAACCTTATTTAATCTGTCAGCTAGATCTATTCTTGGTTTTTGAGCTTCAATTTTATATTACTGCCTTTTCTCTGTAATCAGTTCAACTTTTAGGAGAAAGTATGATTGCTAATACTTGACATAGGTCCAATTCGCCTTTTCAATGGTTGGAGGATGCTTTATAAATTCCTAAATTGTATGGGGGATGATTGTTTTGTATATAATGTTTTTCAAAAATAAAGTGATGAATAGCATTCGAAATGTAATTCTGGTGGGAAATATATGATTAGTCAGCTTTCCCAAATGGGAATGATACCACAAAGGTACTTCGTGCATCTTATACAAGTAATTTTCAATTGTCTTTTCCTCGTCATTCATATTAACTCTTTACTGGATACTGACAACTAGTATTCCTTTAGAAGGCAGATAAATCTTTTAAATAGTTGATTTTACGAAGTGCATGAAAGTAACATTTGTTAGATCTATTATCTTGTGGTTACTTTTATCCTTTCCTTATTTTAGCATATATGCTTCTTCTGTTTGACTCTTAATATCATCATTCATGTTACATTGGATTGTGGTCTTTAAGCCATGCTAGAGAGTTGCACCATACTATCTTTGAAGTGACTGAAAATTTCCCTTACATTCATGGATAACTTGGTCCGTCCAGGTGATTTGCTTTGTTTCTGCAGATGATACATTCATCTAGACCTACTTTCTCTTGATTCCATGCATCTGGACTCTGGACTCTGTTCTACCTATGATAACATTGTGATGCTTAAATGGTTTACTCAGGAACAAACTGACACTGGGACAAACCACAGAGTCCTTATTTTAATTATCAAATTGTTTTGTCGGATGGCATAGAACCTAAATATCAAGATCATCTGATTCTAAGACTCATTTTGGAATGGCATTTTCAGCTGCAATAGGGGAAGGAGTTCATTATCTATTTGGATGGCCAGCTAGCATGCGCTTGTATGATTGTAAGTTGCAATCCACATATGCATCATATGATAGAATCTTTTTATATTGTATGGGAGTTATCTTTTGACTGTTATCTGCAGAATGCAACATCCTGTATGCATCTTGTTGGTGATTTCGGAACCACAGTTTTGCTTCTCCAATGACTTTGTCATCAGAATCTGCTTATAATATGGATGTGTATGTGTAATGTGCAGTGGAGGTTGTTGCATGGATCAGAGATGCTGAGGTTCTTCTGGCAATTGCTGTCCTTCCTAAGTACGTCACTTGTATGGTAGCTAAAGAAAATGTTATAGCTCTATTTGAATGAGAGTAAGATTCACAGTACTAGCAGTAATTCAGGCATCCTTCTTATTCAAGAAAAATAAGGTCTTTGTGTGGTTGACTTTGATTCCGTTGCTTACAATTTTTCTAACATCATTGGCTGCTTATCTGTATAGTTGGAACAGGAGAAAGCAGGAAGTTTTCCCTGTTTCCTGTCTCCAAGACTCCTCTTCTACTGCTCCAGATCTGTTCATTCCTTCATTTGAGATAAGAGCAAATGCAGAACAGGGAGAGACAAAATTAAGGCCACGGCCAAGCCGCATAGACTCTCAAGTAATTACTAAGAATCCCTTTATTCTTTATAATATGTGGGGTAGCAATTCTTGTCGACTCTTCAATTAGTTGTTAAATATAATAATGAAACGGGCATATATCTTTTGCCTTCGTCTTTTCCAATCTTACAGCTTTATGCTAAACGGTTGTATAGGAAAGTGCTAGTGGAGACATCACTGAAACCCAGGTTAGACTGTTTTATTTTCCGACCAGACATCATTTTCTACATCATAGATCTATTTCCTTTAAATATGCAAGTGCGAAATTTGAACTTCTCGAGGGATACTTTAGCTAATTTTGGAAGCTTTTCTGCAGAACAGAGTTTAAGATATTTTTTGTGTTTTATTTGTTGCTTGTATTCTACTTAAAATGTTTATAGCATCTATCTATTTTATTCTATCTTGGCTGTCCAAATGCTATAACATTGTCAGTTACTTGTTTGGAGTAAAATATTCGAGTATCCTTGTCTCCCTTATTATCTTGTCTTCGTGTCTTCTCTTTCAAGATTAGACATTTGTTGAAACTTGAGACACGTAGATTTTATTTTTTGTTATGGATCTGTCTATTTATTACATGTGTTTACTGTAGGTCATTTACATTACTTTTGTTAACTTTGAAGTTTGCTCCTGTAACGTTTAGGTTGTTGCCCCCAGACTTTTACAGGATGAGTTCTCTGTTACAAAATGTATCTTGTGAATTTTGAACCTTTCCAGTGCAATGGAATTAGAGGCTGTTTACCACTTGACCTGAACTTTAAGACTGTGGGACATGATTTTTTAAGTACAATGTAATTCATTAGCAACAATATAAGAGTTACCAAAAATAGGTCAAAGGGACTACTAAGTACATCAGAATCAATACCCAAGTGAGAGTGTGAGTGCAGCTCCTATAAAAGCAGATCTAATTTATGAAATTCAAGGCCTAAGAACTAGAGCCTATCATCCAATAGGGAGATACAAAGTTGGGAATCACAAAGAAGAAGAAAGAAAGAATCCCTGTCAAGAGCTCAAGAACTTGGGAGAATGTCTTGACTGTAGATGCCAGGGGAGAGTGCTGAAGGTCTCCTGGTGTCATCACCCATTGATAATGAGGACGACGATAAAGAGAAATTGTTATTCGTTGAGTCATTTCTCACAATACGTGGATCTTTCCTACCATCCGAGGCCAAAACAGAGGAACTCCTAATGGAAGGCTGTCTAGATGAGCTGGAGCTGGAAGATTTGGAAGAGTGGGCTTGTGTTGCATCATGTTGTTTGGAAGAGGCTGCTCTATGTCTAGATCTGAAGGAGGAAGAAGAATGCCTGCTGTGACCAGAAGACTTGTCCTAGGTCTGAACATGACACAACCACAAGGGTCTTGTGGGCAGAGGACGAATGTCTCCTTGTGATTGCACAAACCTAGAAGTTGATGTGTAGCTTCTCTATGCCTCATTCTTGGTGCCTCTCTCTGTAAGCACTAGGAAGGAGGATGTAATTGTCCTAGTGGTGTTTGGTGGTGTGTGGGGTGGTCTTAGTGGAGAAGATCTAAATCCAAGAGTCTCCCTCGTTTATAGGGCCAAGTATCGCTGGTTTGGATATCTGAAGAAGATGGGGAGGGAGTTGTGGGACTCCTTGTAAAGGAAATGATACTGACCTCAGATCTCGTAATAGAGGGGGCACCTAAAAATGAAATGCTCCTTTGTCACTGTCTCCTGCAAATGGCAAAGTAGGCAAACCCTATTTGCTTGTGGAATTTGGTGATTAGCTTCCACCCAAGGCGGATGTGAACCAACCAAGAGGGATCATGGGTTTGTGCACCTAGTGGCGAAGTGTGTAGGTTGGTCCGACAATGAGATTGCCTCCTAGCTCCATGAAATGCTCTGCATAGTAGGCCATCCCAGGTTTGACCATTTTATCCCCCACTTTGGGGGATAACTAGGAGATTATATCTCGAGGTCCACAGGTCCTAGACATGGAGTACCGAGAGCCAGATCGACTTTAGCATGGCCCTGGAGGGCCCACCTTTTCTTCCTTTCAGTGCCTCTATCTTGTCAGTAGCAACAACATCCATCACCATCGGTTTGGTCTTGTGTCAGAGATGGTTCTTGCTCCATGAGGTAATGAGTCCGGGTATCATGGTATGTGTCACTTTGATCATCAAAACCCTTGAATATGTGCATCTGATTCCTTTTATTTCTAACAAATGCTTGGATCTTATACTTGCCCACTTGACCATGTTTGGGGGGATTGACAGGATGCCCTAGTAAGCCCATGTCCGTAGGTTTTGGTTTGCCACTGGGGGGATTTCTGAAAATCCATCGTCCGCTCCCATCACAACACCACTTTTTCATCTTACTTCCCGCTCATCTGCCCCTTTACACTTGTCTAGGCACTGGGTTGACCTATTTTCAGGATTACACCTTATCTCGTGGGAAGAAGGGGCTAAAGGCCCAGAAGGTAAAAGCAAGCTGGCAAAAGTCACTGTTGGTGTCAATAGTCCTCCTCCATGTCATAATCAACATCACTACCATTGTCCTGTCCTCCATCCTCCTCCTCTATGCCCAATCCAAGCTCTGTTGCTCCATCTGCTGGTGTGGAGGATGACTCATCAAGAGGCTCCTCATTGTCCTCATCAAAAGAGACTGGCTCTAACACCGGTTCATTAAGATCCATGTTGGCTAATGCCAACTCAATATTGCTATCCAAACACAGGACACGTGTCTCAAAATCGTGGCACGTCCTTAGGAAGGTGTCCGACACGGTTTGGTGATGTGTCCTGCACTCATGACATGACTTGATTATGTGTCTGACACATACCGTAGCGTGTCTTCACGTGGACACTGCAAATACAGACACTTGGCCCCTTTTGGACGTGTCAGGGGACTTAGGCCATAACTCACTTGGATTTACCATGTTGTGTACTAATGCTGAATCTGAGTGTCCCTTTAATTTGTATAGATCTCCTTCTTGGACACCAATCTCAATAGCATCATCAAGAGTCTTTCCTCTTGGCCACATGAGAACTTCTCCATCAATAAAAATGACTCTGAATCCTTTCTCTTCCAACGTTGAGATGGAAAGGAGATTTTTCTTCAAACCGGGTACATATAAGACATCCTTTATCTTCAAGGGTTTTTCAGAATCTAACTTGTAGGAGGTTTCTCCTACTCCTTTGATGGGATACTAATAATTATCACTGAGCTTCACCTTATGAGGTGAATCTTTATGAACCAGATCTGAGAGAGAATCCTTGTAACCGGTCATGTGCTTAGAAGCACCACTGTCAACTAGCCATGTGTCACTTCCATGAGTGACTGTTCCTGTAAGAGCTGATATCAATACATGTTCTTCACTTGAATCATAATCTTTTGTTCTTTTCTGAGCAGGTTCATCATCTTCTACGGCATGAGCATGATGTCTCTTATTTTGTCCTTTTCTGGCTTGCTATTTCTTGAGAGGACAATTTCTTGCAATGTGTCCCATCTTTTGGAAGCAGTAGCATTCGTAGCTAGAGTAATCCTTTTGAGACTTTCGTGACCTTTGAAACTTCTTGGGGGGACGATTCTCTTTCCTGCTTTTTCCTTTTCTTGCATGCACTGTTAGAGCTTGATCATCATTGCCCAACTCTTCTTCTCTTGCTGCCAGTCTAGCTTCTTCCCGAGTGCAATCTTCCCACTGCCTCCTGAACTTCGCTAGCTTTCTTCTAGAACAGATTCCTTGAATAAATGTTTCCCAAGATTTTGGGAGACCATTTAATGTAGTCATTACTAGCTCCGCTTCTTCTACTGTGTCTCCAATAGCTTCAAGCTATTCTTTGATTTGAGATACCCTTGTGAAGTAAGATTGAATGGTTTCTGAATTTTGCATAGTCACATTCTCGAGTTGTGTCCTCAAGGTCATCTTCCGGTTGATATTCTTTCCTTCATACAATCGGGATAAGGCATCAAACATTTGTTTCGGGGTCTTCAAAGATGAGACATGTGGGATCAAGTGATCCTTGATACAATCTGCAATGATCCTCTTTGCCTTAACCAGATTCTTCTTGTTCTTTGCCTTAACCAAATTCTTCTTGTGCTTTGCCTTAGCTTCATCTCTCTCTGGCTCTGCAACTTCTTCTTCAATAAAACCTTCTAGATCATTTTCCTCTAGAATGAGCATCACTCTATACTTCCATGCTTGAAAGTTGTCAGCACCCTCAAGCTTTTCATCAAGCTTAGTACTGATAGTCATTTTTCCCCGGGCACTGGAAATATGACGGGAAAATTAATATTTTGTAGTAATGGAATTTGAACTTACTAGTGGGTGCACTATGCCAAGACGACCTCCTTTCTCCAAGAATCAACTTCAACTCATCCTTTAAATGCCAAACGCCTTGACCTAGGGTGTTATGCAGTGTTGTAGGAAGCTTCCCCCCACGCTTCGAAGCCCCGAAGCTCCATCTAAAGCGCGCTTCGAGGGAGTTTTGGACGCTCCCTGGTTTTTCTAAAGCGCGCTTTAGAGGGCGCTTCACGTGCGCTTCCAGGGAAGGCCTGTGCGCTTCCTACGGGACCCGCGAACTTCACCAAAAAACTGATTTTTATTTTTATTTTTTTGAGTTAGGGTTGGGCCTAGCTTAGGCTTAAGGTTGAGGGGAAAGAAAGGAGGAGAATAAATGAGCTCTTTCCCCTCCATTCTCCTCATTCTTTCATCTTGAGCTTGGAGGAGAGAGCAAAGGAGAGCTTGAGAGTGCAGATTTGTGAGAGCTTGGAGGAGAAAGCAAAGGAGAGCTTGGAAGAGTGAGCAAAGAGGAGCTTGGAGCAGAGAACAAAGGCAACCATCTTCCAAAGGTTTTAACTTTCAGGTTTCAAGAGCTAAAGAGGTAAGCCTAAACCCCAACTCCTTCATTTCCTTGGGTTAACTTTGTTTATGTTTTTTTCCTCCTCTCCTACTCTTTCCCATTCCTTCTTCTTCCTCATTTTATTGCAGATTGTTCATCTAAAACTTGAAGAAAATGGTTGTCTTTTGGTTTATCATTCCTGTTTTGGTTCTCATGGTGTTGGTGGGGAGAAGGCATCGAAGGGAAGAAAATGAAAGTGGTGATTCTCATGATGACCCACAATATGAAGTTAGTGAAGGGTTTGATGAGGAGGAAGAGGGAAATGAAGACGACAATGCAGGACACGAAGATTTATTGAGACCCTTGTGGCAATTTGTAACAAAAGTTGAGGAGGGGAGAGGTGGTGGAAGCATTCAATTTTTATGTCCTCATGACTGTCATGATGGAAAACCTTATACCGGTTCATATACCTGTCTGAGGAGGCATCTTTGCGGTGTAATGGAGAGTGATGACAATAAGTGGTCCATTGGGATCATAGTTTTCCCTAACATATCTAAGGAGCATAGAGAAAAATATATAAAGATAGAGGAAGCTGCACAAAAAAAGTATGGTAAAAAACAAAAGCTTCAATCCAATGCCTCATCTAGATTTGGTGGCAACACATCTTCGTCTCCTTGTGGTTCTGGAACCTCTGGATCTTGAAGAACAATAACAGATTTCCTTGATATTGGAGTTAGGAATGAGGTGATGCAAAAGTGGTCCGGTTTCTCTATGCTTGTGGTATCCCATTCAATGTGCTTCGCTCCCCTTATTGGCACGATATTGTCAAGGCAACCAATGAAGCCCCCAAAGGATACAAGAGCCCCAACTATGAGAAAGCTAGAACTGTGTTACTTGATAGAGAAAAAACAAAAATTCAAAGAGCTCTAACACGGTTTACAGATGAATGGGTAGACGTTGGGGTATCCATTGTAATAGATGGTTGGACAAATGTTAGAAACCAACATTTGATCAATGTTCTTGGTGTTTCTACTACCGATGCAATGTTTCTTGCAACACATGACTCCTCTTCAATTATTGCATCTTCCCAACACATTTCAGATCTCCTCTTGAAAACAATTAATGATGTTGGTCCTTCTAATGTGATTCAAGTAATCACTAATAATGCAACAAATTTTAAGGGAGCAGGTAAAATCATTGAGCGAGTTCATCCACACATCTTTTGGTTTGGGTGTTTGGTGCACACCTTGAACCTTTTGATGCATGATATTGTCAAACATAGAGAATGTGGATGGATTAATCAGTTGTACAAGAGAGGGAAGCAACTCATCAAATTTATCACTGTGCATACAAGGGTCAATTACTTCTACAACACTCACTCTAGGTTGCAACTACTTAAGATTGCAAACACTATATTTGCTAGCTATTACCTCACCCTTAGGCGCCTATTGAAGGCGAGACAAGCTTTGGGTGCTATGGTGATGAGTGATGCATGGGATGAATTGAGCAATGATAGAGAAGGTGCGACAACAGTGAAGGAGACAATCCTTGATAGTCAGTTTTGGTCACAGGTTCGGTTTGTTTTGCAATTCAACAAGCCAATTTATCACATGATCAAGTTTGCAGATTCAGATCGACCAATCATTGGGGAGGTGTATAAGCAAATGGATAGCATGCTAGGGCAGATTAAAGACATTGTTGAGTCTAGAGATGTCAACCTCTATAACCATATTCGTGTAGAGGTGGAAAAACGATGGGAAATGCTAAATATTCCACTACATGCCTTAGCATATGTGCTAACACCTAAATACTATCATGTATCATGGCTTTCATCACCAACACCTGGTGGTGGGACCAAGAAAAGACCACACCAAGATCCAGAGGTTCAAGCAGGTTATATGAAAGCATTAGATAAATTGATCCCGAACGAGGAGGAGTGTGACAACACAAGTAGACAGTTGAACCATTACATCCTTAGCAATGGTGCCTTTGGGACCAACCATGCAATTAGAGATTGAGGGAATCTGAGTTCTCTCGAGTGGTGGAACATGCATGGCGGTGCTAGCCCACAGCTGCAACGTTTGGCAACATGGATGCTTTCACAGGTGGTGAACACTTCTTCTGCAGAGAGGTGTTGGAGCATCTACGTTTTCATCCATAGCGTTAAAAGGAACATGTTGAATGTAAGTCGGGCAGAGATCCTGGTCTATGTTCATTACAACTTGCGATTGTTGTCCCATTACTGTGAGGAGGCAGAAATGGATACAAATTTGAGGTGTTGGGACAACAATCTGAAGGAGGATGGAGTATTGCTTTTAGAGAAATTGGAGAGTGTTCTTTTGGATGATGATGTTCATGTTGAGATGCCACCCCCATCCAGTGCCAGGGTCCCCATGTCCAGGATTCCAGCTACAGTAGTAGGGGCTTCATCTTCATCTCCGCTGCACTTGTTTGCATCTACTTCTGCACTACCACCACGTGGAGGCCCACACAATACGCGTGGTGGTGGAAGGAGGATGGGATAGTTGTTTGGTGATTCTCCTTTTTCATTACTTTATATGTCATAGTCTATAGATGATAGATTCATAGTATTTGGCAACTAGCTTAGTTTAAACTTTAATCTGTATTGTTTTGGACCTCTCGGTTTTCATACTTCAATGTAGATGGCCTATTTTGTAAACATAACTATTTGGTCATGACTCATGTTATTGTTGACTGCCGTTGGATATATGATTTCATTTCATAAGTTTATGGTCTATTTTGTATGATATCAATATGGCTTAAATTTTTTTATGTTGGTTTGTAAGTTTGTAATTGCTAGAATCTAGAATCTAGATGGTTGATGCTGGAATGATTAATCATTGATGAACTATGTAGTATGGATGCCATTTCTATCTATATTGATGTACAAATATGCATGTTTTCATATATTCTGCAACTAATTTGTCTTTCTACATACATACATACATACATACATACATACATACATACATACATACATATATAACAGATGCTTTCGGGACGCTTCGCTTCCGAGGATGTTTGGAAAATGATGCTTCCCATGCTCCTGCTTCCTAAAACGCTTTCGCTTTTGCAACACTGGTTTTATGAGAAAACCCTAATTTCTCAACTTCAGAAATTTGCAGATCTGATCCGAGGAAGAGATGCACCCTACTTAGGCGACCTTCTTGGTGGGTGCAGTAAGTGCTCAACGAGCTTGACAATGGGGGAAACTGAGGGTCTTCCTTCCAACGGTTAGACTGTTACGAAGGAAACCATCTCTGAAACCAAGTTAAAATTTTGAAATGCTCGTTTAAACATAGACAATGTCACATCATTGTCACCCAACCATAGGCATTCACATATGCCACCCTCGAGCACAATAACCTTTTCTTAGATAGAATAATTCCTGCAAGTCCACACTAGAACCAACAGATAAACCCTAACCAGAAACACCACTGCTGCAACTGCAACACAATACCAATAGAGCGTACCTTTACCAAGAGAAGCGCACAAGGAGACACCAGAAATATTTGCACCCTAGCTACCACTGCTGCTCCTTAGACTTGCGCCCTAGCTATTGCCACAATTGCTCCTTAGACTTGCGCACTGTTTTCTGAGTGAGTGAGTGTGTCTAAATGAGCTAGGCGCCTCCTTATTTATACTAGCCTATCCAAGTGACTTTTCCAGGTGGGGTCGACTTCTCTTTCTGGGGCCTTCTATTTCTTTATTTTTTTTCTCATTGGGCCAACTTCTCTTCTAGGGTTTTCACACTTCTATATAATGGTTCTCTTACTCCCAAAATATTCTATTCTAAGTACAAAGGTTACACTTGGAGGTTAATACCTCCCGCAGCTACCAAAACATCAACACTTTCTGGCATGAGCTGCATGCTGTGATGGATCAGTTGGGGGTGTTAGGGTTCCTGCAGCAAACTCCTATAACCCTTGCTGTTCTAGCACCAAAGCTATGCGCTCTCTCCATGGACTGAAGTTGGAAGCGCCCTCCAATCTGTCTTCGAATCTTAACCCTGCGTTTGCCATTTCACTAAAGCCCTAGCTCACTCGACCTCTTGGTTACTCGGCTTTCTCTGCTGCAAGTAGTTTCTGGTTTTACATCTGGAAACACACTTGATTTTCTTGTATTCTGAGGCTGAGCTCTGATACCATGTTAAACTTTTAAAACCCAACACCTAGATTTAATGTGCCAATAATTTATAACTCAAATCTACTTCAAATCTGATATTTAAATCTGAAAATTATGCATAGAAAATACAGCTGAGTTCAAACAGAAATGCACAGCAGAAAACAAGAAACCAAGCACATAAAATTTACACAGTTTTTACCTTGGAAACCCTAGTGTGGGGAAAACCAACAAAGAGGGGATTTTATTAGGCTCTTGAGGAAATGTTTACGACAACAAATACAAAAAAATTCTTATAGCCCTGAGTTTGTCCTCTTCTGTACTATACAACCCAACAAACTCAACTTCTTTGGTACGACCCAACTTGGCCCTCCTGGCTGCTGCTGTATGACCCAACTCGACCCTCTCTGACAGTTGTTGTACGACCCAGCTCACGACCTCTCCTGGCTGTACGGTACGGCCTAGATTCGACCTCTCCCTTGCTACATGACTCGACCCACAACTCGACCTCTCTTCTGCTACTCAAGGCACCCAAAAATCGACCCTCTCTCTGTTGCTCGACTCAGCCAAAATCAACCTCTCTTATGTTGCCAGAATCATGTTGCCAGAATCCCTCTCTTTACTCAGCCTATCGATCCCCTCTTTCTCAACTCAATTCAATGTGTCCTTAACCCATTCTCTTCAGCGTTTGTATATTTTCGTCTTCACTCTGTTTCCCCCTTGAGAACTTTTCAGAATGGTCAAAAAGATCTTCAGTAGAAATATTAATTTCCTAAGTTAGAGACTTAGGAAATCTGAGTTATAAAGCCAATAATAATTAATTAAATATTTATTTTGCTTTTCCTAAGTTAGACTTAGGACAAAATAGAAATGCTGAAATGGGTAATAAATAATTTGTCTTTTGCATGCCTGGACACAAGGCCTATGCAGAGACACCTTCCAAAGCTACAATTTTAATAGGACTATGGTTATATTTGAGCATTAACCTTTGTGCACACATGTTGAGGTTGATTTAACTGTTCAATAGTTAAATTAATCTAATTTATCCAAATTAAGGTTAATAACTTGGGCACCTAAAGCCCTAGCTCACTCGACCTCCTGGTTACTCGGCTTTCTCTGTTGCAAGTAGTTTTTGGTTTTACACCTGGAAACACACTTGGTTTTCTTGTATTCCGAGGTTGAACTCTGATACCATGTTAAACTTTTAAAACCCAACACCCAGATTTAATGTGCCAATAATTTATAACTCAAATTTACTTCAAATCTGATATTTAAATTTGAAAAATATGCATAGAAAATACAACTGAGTTCAAACAGAAATGCACAACAAAAAACAAGAAACCAAGCACATAAAATTKACACAGTTTTTACCTTGGAAACCCTAGTGTGGGGAAAACCAACAAAGAGGGGATTTTATTAGGCTCTTGAGGAAATGTTTATGGCAACAAATACAAAAAATTTCTTATAGCCCTGAGTTTGTCCTCTTCTGTACTATACAACCCAACAAACTCAACTTCTTTGSTACGACCCAGCTTGGCCCTCTTGGCTGCTACTGTACGACCCAACTCGACCCTCTCTGGCAGTTGTTGTATGACCCAGCTCACGACCTCTCCTGGCTGTACGGTACGGCCCAGATTCGGCCTCTCCCTTTGTACATGAATCGACCCACAACTCGACCTCTCTTCTGCTACTCAAGGTGCCCAGAAATCGACCCTCTCTCTGTTGCTCGACTCAGCCAAAATCGGCCTCTCTTCTGTTGCCATAATCCCTCTCTTTCCTCAGCCTATCGATCCCTTCTTTCTCAGCTCAATTCAATGTGTCCTTAACCCATTCTCTTCAGCATTTGTATATTTTCTTCTTCACTCTGTTTCCCCCTTGAGAACTTTTCAGAATGGTCAAAAAGATCTTCAATAGAAATATTAATTTTCTAAGTTAGAAACTTAGGAAATCTGAGTTATAAAGCCAATAATAATTAATTAAATATTTATTTTGCTTTTCCTAAGTTAGACTTAAGATAAAATAAAAATGCTGAAATGGGTAATAATTAATTTGTCTTCTGCATGCCTGGACACAAGGCCTATGCAGAGACACCTTCCAAAGCTACAATTTTAATAGGACTATGGTTATATTTGAGCATTAACCTTTGTGCACACATGTTGAGGTTGATTTAACTGTTCAATAGTTAAATTAATCTAATTTATCCAAATTAAGTTTAATAGCTTGGGCACCCTATTTTATATGCTTCCTTTTCACACTTGGAGTTGTTATATGGACTTAGTTGAAGCTTTCTAGTGATGCGGACCCCCTTCCTGGGCACAATTTTGAAGGCATGCAATATTTTATTGGTTTCTTAGAGAGGTTGGAACACTTCTCTAGGTGCACTCTCTTGGGTTGGTTGGTCACCTTTATGACATGGCATATGGAGCAGTATTTATTGATGAGTTCTAACCACCTTGGCAAATTATCCTAGGGTGCACTT
This sequence comes from Picea mariana, assembly GCA_032191745.1. Taxonomy (NCBI): domain Eukaryota; kingdom Viridiplantae; phylum Streptophyta; class Pinopsida; order Pinales; family Pinaceae; genus Picea; species Picea mariana. The sequence goes on along the minus strand of JASDQU010585856.1, from coordinate 8,175 downwards.
CATGTGGGGAATATTTAATGATTTGTTGGGTGGTTGAGGAAGTTACAGGTCACAATTTTCTAGGGCACTCCTCTCCTAGGTGCTCTCTCATCTTTATTGCATGGATATTTCTACTACACTTGGTATCTTTTGACCTTCATTGGAGAGTGCCCTCACCTCTTTGACTTGGCATATATATTATTAAATTTGAGGTGGTTATGGGGTTTGTTATTGGGAGGTGTGCGACACATGAGGAGGGTCGGACGTGTGACTTAACATGCTCTTGTACTTGGTCTCCTTTCTATTTTTGGAGATTATTCTTGGAAGGTGCACATATAGAAGCTTTCTTCTTGCTATTTTTGGTGATTGTCCTGGAGAGTGCACTTGTGGACTTTCTATTTTGGGGAGTTGACCACATCCTTTCTTGTGGAGCACTCCATCCAATTGGCATTTTGCACATTCATCCATGGAGTTGGTTACCTTGGAATTCACACATGTGGAGTGGTTGCATGCATGCAAATTCTTGGAGGTCGCATTCCACGTGGACACTTGGCATTTGACTTGGTTTAATGCCTATTTTTGGTGGTGCGTCCCCTTCATGAGCATTATTTGGTGCATACTACTACTATTTTTGGATGAGGGCGAATTGCCTTGGAGAGGCTAGTGTCCATATGTTGTAACATGGTCCACCATGGATTGAGGAGAGATCTAACTACTCCATTATTAAAATATTTGTTTGACTTGTCATGGAGTTAGTTAGCAAATAATAATATTTATTGTATGAGAAGAGAGATTCACTCTATGAAGAAGAGCTCTCTCTCCATTGTATTGGTTGAGAATTTGGGGATTGAGGAGCTCTCCCCTTGGGCTATATTGTACATCATTTTGGCAAGCTTAATGAAAGATTGTAGGTATTGCATCTAACTATTGTGAGGCCTTTTAGGTGTGCAATTTTTCTCATATGTTTATTTATTGTAGAAAATCCTTGTAGCATTATTATGAAGGCCATGTAATGAACCATGTGTCATTTGGATAATGTAAAGTGAGGACTTGATCCCTCTTATATTCATTGCTGTTATATTAAGCTTGCATCTAACAACTAGGTTGTTGCTAGGAATAATATAACACCACCTTCATAACATTGTTTTAGAGTAGCAATCTTAGCTCTGTAAGGTCAATTTTCTGCATAAATGTCAGCAAGTAAAGGCTGATTTATGGCATGCACAGCAGCCCTTATTAACCTTACATATTCAAGCACTCGCCCTCTTGGAATCATACCACTTTGACTCCATTTAGCCCATATATGGATTGGCACTTGGTCTTGGGGTTTATACCTTCATACTCCTTTCTCACACCACTCATTTTCCATTATACTACTATCATTTGTTTTGCTTAGGCTAACTCTCGACAAAATCACCTTGAGCCTCCACTCCATAGCCTTAGCAATCATATCTTTAGGGAAGCCCCCATTGGTTTGGAGAAGAGCCAACCAAAAGTGTGAGGACGAGCTACTATGGTGACAGTGTGTAGCCTTCCTGAGTGCACAAAACTAGCCCCTTGATGCTTAGGACTTTACATCATTTGGGGGTGCTATATTTTGTTGTAACACTTGGAAAATAGATGGTTATATAATGTTCTCACCCTAATTTTGCTCACCTGCAACATTTGAGTGGTCGTACCCAGAAATTTATGTATAACTCACAATGCAACCCATCATATGATTTCATGGTTATTTGCACCCCACTAAGTAAAGTCAAACCTTCAGTTGATCATTTCTAGTGTTGTGTGACATATCACTTATTATTGTCATTGATCGGGCTGATAACTCTTTGATAATCACATCACCCTTGAAAATCCAGAAATCCAGCTACTTTGTGGCTCATAAATGCCCAAGGACCCGCTGAAATGGTGTCGGGGGTGCATACATACTACAGACCATGTTGGACCTTTCATCTCATGAATACTCAGTCCTTTGGCCTTCCTTAAATTCTCATCAAGCACATGGGCTCCCATGACTGAATGAGAAGCATTCACATAGGAGTTGGTTCAAGATGGGGTTCCATTTCTGCCTATAAAAAGGAGCCATGGGGATGCATTATGGAGGAATTCAGAATAAGATCAAAGAGTTAGAAATTCATCATCCCTACTCCCCCATTTCAAGTTTATTTTCCCTCTTCCTGCTTGTTTTCCCTTTAGAGTGGCCATCTACAAGGGGACATGCTGCCCACATAGACTAGAGATTGAGATTGAGTGTACACAGAGGTTGAAGGACCCTCCCATTGGGAACTTTAGAGCCCACTCGCTGCAATGTTTTCTCCTTTGGTGATACATTATATTGTTTATATTGCCTTCCATTGGAATAAAATTAAGCATTGCCTTTTCACCTCAAATAGGCTATTTAATGTTGTTTAATCATTGAATTCGTAGTTTAGCGCTTTCAAACATGATTGTAGGTTGAAGTAATTGCTTGTATGTTTGTCCCCTCTTTGATTATAATCCGTCTCTAATGAATCTGCCTTCACCTGCCTAGCCGGGGTTCCCCTTGGTTGCACCATCAAAATTTTATTTCAACCAGTCAGCCTTTAGTGGTAACCAGGCCTGATGTAGGGTTTTCTTCCCTATATTGGCTGTCCTTTATCAGGACTATATAGTGAAAAATTAAAATTAAGCTAATATTCAACATGTATTTTCTGGGTGTTATTAATTTAGAGTAATGATAATGCAGCTGAGTAAACAGAGCGCATGTATATACACGTTTTTGATGAATAGAGGATCACATATGTCAATACTTATGGAACTGAAAGATTGGCATTATCTTAAATATTCAACACAACAGTCTACATACATATGTATAAGTAATTAACAGAATTTAGGTATGAAGCACAATAGCGACAATGATTCCTCCACTCGTGATTATGACTCCATTTGAAAATGGGGGCCTTTTATACACGTGGAGGCCATACATGTGTGATAGTTGAGGAGGCAAATTTCGAACCCCCTACCAATCGAGATCCCCTAATCAGGACTTCCAAGTCATGACTTCCGAATGATAAATGTCTTATCACTACATGTGCTCCTATCAAAATGCCAATCTGACGAGTCATTACATGACACAATAGACTAAAAGACATAATAGTACATGACATCAAAATTTGGGATAACATTCAACTGTAGTTGACAAAACCGCTGAGTCTTCGAGTACTGCAGAGTCAAAACTCTGCTTTTCCCTGCTGCTGACCAGAGTTAACTCGGCACTGAGTTTGATTCTCTGCTGGTGAGTCAAACTTGCCAGAAGTAAATTAGACTCCTAAGCACTCACGGGTCAGATCCAGACCCACTAGTAACTTGCGGGCTATTCACTGCTTGACGAGTCCAACTCACTGTTGGATGGAAAATCTCGTGGGTAATGAAATGCCCTACTGTTGAATGATTTCTGTATCCTAGTCCCTTTGTTTGCCAAGTCCAATTTGAACTTTTACACTTTGAACTTCCGTAGTCGTTTGTGTAGCTGAGTTTTTCAACATTGCAGTCAACTGAAGGGCTGTCTTTGCTGTAAATCTCTGATATATTACAAATCAAGAAAAAATAAGATACTGTTTTGGTTTGTAAATTTAAAACCGTCATACAATGTGATCACTGATAGTGAGTAGATATATGTCACATTTCTGTAGAGACTCTAACCTCTTCTTTGTGTTGTTATTTTGTGTCTTTTGTCTTATTGCAGCACAGCGTTTTCCTTGATTCAACTGGCAGAAGTTCAACCAGGCCATTTGATTATTGATCCGATGTATGATTATTGTATCTTTATTATTGATCCAATGTTTGTGATTTGCTGACCTATTTTCCTGTTGCTTGCATGCTAATTTTGAACATTTACACGAGGCATCCAACTGCATTGTGGAATCAAAAGATTTTATTGAACTGAACCAAAGCTGAGATTTTGACACCTAAAGAAACCTAGTCTTTAAAACTACATGTTGTCAATTATCGTGTATATGAATCTGCTACCTTTCATATAAAACTCAACAATGATTGATGTACCCATTTGTATTGTGGCAGTTAGCAATAAATCTCCAAATATTCTAAGAGCAGCCTCCCTCCTCATTTTCTTTCCTTGTTAAAAGAAACTCACAGAAAGCTGTGAAAATTTTCTGTAAAAGGGGTCTGGCAGGACTTCCCTGTTCAGAATACAAGTATAGATCTCTGAGTGTATCCATTACGACTTGGGGCTCTTTTATGCCAAGAAAATGAACTTACCATGTAGTCAAGTTTATGGCTTATTTAAGGTTGCATTTGATGTCGTTAGATATTTGCACTAACTGCCAATGTTCAGTTGTGCATGAATCGTTTCAAACAACAGCTTAAATTGAATTTCGGGTGATAACTTGAGGATAGCCCCAACATTTCACATTGAAGAGGGTGGGAAACATTATTGTAGATATGTGGGAATGTTTTGGGATATCACTATGGTAGTATTATGTTTCCCAATGTTTCCGACACATGATGGCACACTGGAAGTCTTCTTTCTCCTTTTGCAAATTATTGTAGATACTAGAAGAGTGTTGCAAAGCAGATGAAGAGGTAAAAGAGTTGTGCTTGCAGATTGGAATGAAGAGGTAAAACACATGCTAGATATCAACAAATATTACCAGATATTTCATGAGGGGGGAAACTGTCATGTGAAATATCCACACTTCAAATGTTAACTTAGATGCATGATAATCTGTTACAATAGGATCTAACACCCCCAAATGATGTAAAATCCCAAACATCAAGGGGCTAGTCTTGTGCAATTGAGGAAGGCGGTACTATCACAATGGTAGCTCTTCCTCTTACTTTTGGTTGGCTCTTCTCCAACTCAAGGGGGGTTTCCCTAAAGGTAGGATTGCTAAGGATATAAAGTGGAGGCACAAGGTGATTTAGTGAAGAGTTAGCCTAAGCAAAACGAAGGATGTGGTATAATGGAAGGATGAAGTGGTGTGAGAAGGAAAGATGAAGGTAGAAACCTCAAGACCAAGTGCTCAATCACACCTTGGGCAAATGGAGTCAAGGAAGCATAGATCAAAGAGGGCGAGTGTATGAAGTTGTAAGGCAATGTGGGCTGCTATGCATACCACATATAATCCCTAACTTGCTGATTTTTGTAGCAGAAAATTACCTTGGAAGGCTAGAGGCACCATACTTAAGCATTGTCATGAAGGTGGGGTTATGCTAATAGAGCAAAAAATGGGTTCATTAGACGAGTGGTGAACATAGCCACAATAGAAATAAGAGGGATAAATCCTCACATTACTCTATCCAAATCACACATAGTTCACTACAAGGCATTTGTAACATGCTACAAGGATCTCCTAATACAAAAATCAGCATGTGAAAAATAAGTGCACAACGAAAGCCTCACATATAATGAAAATGTACCTCGAATCTTCCATTAGGCTCCAAGCATGTGGTGTACAAATGAAGTCCAAGGGGGGAGCTCCTCAATCCCCAAATTCTCAACAACCATTACGATGGAGAGAGAGCTCCTCTTTATATGAGTCTCTTCTCTCATATTGTTAGGGTCCTACCCTAACTCTCCAAGTAGATAGATAGTTTGCTATGTATGGAGGCCATCTCTAGTAAATAAGGCCCATGTATTAGTGTGAAAGAAATAATTGTAAGAAGGCTTACTATAGGGCTTTGCCTACTAAAAAGTTCCTTATCTAGAATGTTCCTATGAAGTAGATAGAACGATATAAAGAAGTAGAAGCAATGTAATGAGGTGTCTTGTGAAATATATTGTAATCAAAGCTTTGCTCAATTGGAGGTTGCCCTCTCAAAGAGGCAAGTGAACATTTCTCTCATCAATAAAGGTATAACATTTTATGGTATTTTGGTTCTTTATTTGGTTATTGTGGTTGCAATCTATCATTTCTGCAATTAATCTGGGTAAAATCTATTATTTCCACTTTGCATCTTCCAATTTGCAAATAAAGAACATCACACGTGGTATTAGAGCACTTTCCTCAGCCCATATTTTAGAGCATTTTTCTTGGACTAGAGACATATTTCGACGTATGTAAATAACACAACAATCTGTCTTTCAACAGGTAAATATGCGGTAGAGGAAGAATGCACACATGAAATATGAGAGGCTTCACCTAGTTGGACACCCTTGTAACTCCTGTTGGTGCCCCTTCAAGTAGTATTGCATCAGACAACACCTGTATACGAAATCTCACTTCCATGTATGCTAGGGTATATTGGAAGTCCCCTAGGTTACTTGAAACTAGTTTTAGATAAGCTGATCGACTGTCTTGTTGTTATAGTGGCACTAAGAACAACTCAGGAAGATTACTCTCTAGTACCTAGGTAATCGGTAGTATAATTAAGGGTACACTCAAGCCTCCTTAGTGTTAAAATTCTTCTTAAGAAGTTAAGTGTGTGTAGTATTCTTTAACTTTAGTCTATTAAAACAATAACTGCATGCATAAGGATCACTGAAAGAAAGACATCCACAATATACACAAGATTTATCCTGGGAAACCCTCGTGGGGGAGAAAACCCAGTGAAGCTTCTTCAATATAGATTCTTCAACAAGTACAATGTCTCTCTAAACCCTTTACCAAGATAGTCCTTCATCAGATAACCAAAACCCTTTACTGAGACACCCCTCCTTTGTAGCTGCATCACTCCTCTATAGCTGCGTCACTCTCCAAGACTTGTGCATTGTATGAGAGAGCTAGTTGTGTGTGTCTTCAAATGAGGCGCTAGGCCTCTTATAAATACTAGTTGAGTTGCCCAGAATTAGGTCAAGGCCGACCTATCCACTTTACCCTTCTAATTAACTTTTGACTTGTCAAGGCACAATAGGGATGACTTTTACAAAGTCCCAATAGGGCCGACTTAACAAATATGATATAACATTAACCTTCGGGGTTTTGTCTTGGTCAAATACAATATGAATATAATAATAATATCTTCTGAAGCTACTCAAACTTCAACACTCCCTCTTAACAAGGAAGGTATTCTTTTGGCACGAACATCACGACTGCTTTTGCTCTTCTCTACACTTGACCATTGACTTGTTGAGTTTCCACGAACCTATATTGAAGAGGGTTTGTAACCACATCAACATCCAGGGTCTCATCATCCATCTGGGCTTTATGTCATCACGGGGCTTTCACTTGCCAATTCACACAGAATCTGGCATCTAGTTCCATAATGAACTAATAACCTCTGGTTGGCACACCAGGAAACTGGTCCACAATGACCAGACATCTAATCATGAGGATTAGGCGATGTAGTGTGTTGCCGTCCTAATACACACTTGCAAACGTGAGCTAAGTCTTGCTCACTTAGTGTGTTCTTGGAGGCACAATGCCTAGGTTCAAAGCCCACGCTGTCACTTTGACTTGAACCTCTTCCGTCTAGGCTTACTCCTAGGGAAGCCAAGGGGGGTAGACCCTAGTTACTATGTGAATTATTAGATGAATTCTAGGAGTTAATTTTAGTTTGTTAAAGGTGAGGGGAAACTAGCCTATATGGCAAACAACAATGCAAATGCAAATCTTTCAATGAGAGTCAAACCTTTCCCTAAGTCAACTATGACTAGTGCCTAAGGTTGGGCAAGGGGTCAATAGATTATACAAGAATTAAATACAACTAAACAAAATATAATCAATGCTATAGGATACAACAAGATATTACATTACAATTGAGATATACAAATTGAAATACAAGATAGCTTACAATGAACAAGATGAACTAGTTAATTACACAATTTACATGAAAGAGATAGTTAGATAAATGAAACATTCAACTCACAAAATGAAATGATGAAATATATCATACATAAGACTTTAGGAGAAAGAATAAGCACATTAGATGATATTACAAATATACAAAGGAAATTATATTATACACCAATCACATGAGACACCAAAATGTAGATATGCTTGAAATGTGAATCGCTTGAAATACCCAAATGTATGAAAAGTGAATTGCCTTAAATGTGATTGTAAAACTTGAAATGAAATATGTGCTTGAAAATGACTTGTTTGGAAAATAAATCACACCACCATAAGGTTGCTTGCAAAATGAAATTGAGATGCTATGTTGTGAGATTGCCTTGAAACATGTATTGCAAGTGTTATGAATGTAGTGTGTAGCTTAATTTTAATAGATTTTAAATGTCACTTTGATTAAGGGATCAAG
>JASDQU010585855.1:1519-17896 GCA_032191745.1 Picea mariana | reverse complement strand
ATATCATAGAGTTCAATAATGGGGTATTACATTATTCGATGGTTTGAAATATCATTAGTCTTAAAATATAAACAAAAATGTATATTCCTTCATCTTGTCATCCTCTATTTTCTAAGTTGTCTTATCATATGTGGGATGTTTTTATTGGAACTAGATCTGTTAAATTTTTTTAATTCCTAAGCTTGTCACTTTCTTATTGACAATGACTAATGGCTTGATTTGGAACTCTCCATTTAGTTCCCCTTAATTTAAAGTCCACTTAAGTGCATGGTTAGGACCATGTACATATTTATTAAGAAATGTTACATTAAGACATTATGTTCTCTAATAGCAAGTAAAGTATGTTTATATACAAGTAGTCTTATTTTTATTTAGGACTTTAAATGACTTACAATATGTAAATATCAACTTGATACAACTTTTCAACTTTATTGATTCACCCTTATTCAAATTCATTTTTAGGAATACATTATCATCCACATGTAACTTTCTATGAGTTGTATTCATGCATGTCTACATAATTCTTCCTCCTCTTATGAGTTTCCTTTGAATTGCACTAAATTTTGGCAACTTGTTCTTCCATTTTCTTCCACAATGATGGCCCAAGTTTGATCCTTCCTCCTGTGTTGTCTCAAATTAATGAAGTGCTACATTGTTTTCCATACAAAAGGCTCACGTAAAGTGCTTATTCCCAATGATGTAAGGTACTCGATATTATATCAAAACTCCACTAAATGCAGGCATTCTTCCCACATAGACAAATTTTCCATAGCATATATTTTCATCATATCCTAAATAACCTTATTCACTAAGTTTTTATTTATCTATATGTATATTGATTATAGGTTGCACAAAAGTTTAATAGAGTCTCTAATGCTTAGAATAAAGTCTTCCAATAGGTTGATTTGAATTGTGTTTATCAATTAGGATGATCACCTTGGGCACTTTATGATACATGACTATTTCTTTCTTAACTATCTTAGCTATGTTCATGACCTTATGAGTAGACCTTGCTAGGATGCCTATGCAATTTTAATTAAATTTTCCATAGCCACCACAGTGATGGAGTCATGCTTATTCCATATCCTAAGTAAAATGGTGATTAAAACCATCATGATTAATACGCATTTTTGTTCTAAAAGTGACAAAGGGGTGGATGAATCAAGTTGGTGATGAAAACCATCATGATTAATACTCATTTATGTTCTAAAAGTGACAAAAGGGTGGATGAATCATGATAGATGTTGATGATCTCCTTTAACTTGTTAACGTTCTAATCCTTTAGAAATGTATCCAACAACATTCTTTTTCATTTCTAACCAAAAGCAAAGGTTTCTCACAATTACCATATTCTTCTAGTAACTTGGAAAACCCTAATAAGGTTCATTGTACATCTCTTTGGATATAAAATTTCTTAACTCTATGGAATTGGGCACATACATCTGTCCTCTATGTGTAACAAGTCCATCTTCTACCCATTGATATCCTTCATACTTATGTTGTGACTTCTCTTTTTATTTTTGTAACTCCTTATTTACCATAAGATAAAATATGTATACCTTATGAGATTCGATTTTTTTTTCCTCACATTACTCTTGTAATCATTTATTGTGGTGAGCCAAATCTAGCTAATAAGTTAAATATCCAAAATACTTGGAATATAAATAAATTCATTTAGGATAATAATATAAATATAAAATGTATGAGTATAATATATGAGATATGAGATGATTACAAATTAGAAATGAGGGTTGTATATATACCCACATAGGGGTGCCCTTTCATAAGACAAATGACCTTTCATATGAGGTGTCTCTTCATTAGTAATTAATTCTTAATTATTAGTTATGTAATGACCCCGTCATTATGACATAATGAAGTATAATAGGTAAAAAAAAAATTATTAAAAGAATTACGAAATTAATGCCAACACATGATTCACAACAACGCATAATCAATATGACATCATAATTAAAAGCATTACAAGCAACATAACATTGTAATCAATAACGACACAAGCCAATGCATTAACATAAATGATAGCGACACACAATCAACAAATAAACATAAATAGACATGCAATTCATCACATCACAATCAACCAAAGAAATATAAGTAATGATCAACCATGTCACTGAATATGAAATAACTACCCTCCCAACCTATCCAACATGGTTAGGACCTCCAGGACACATACGCAACGCTCAAGCCCAGGATTCATCTGATTGATTTTGACCATTTAAGTTCTCATCACTGGCGACTATTCTGAGGAACAAGGAGGTGTCTAAATCCTGCTAATGCAATCAACCAAAAATCATCTAGATCAATCAATCAATCTTAACATCAATTATTCATGGCGCATGCAATCTAATTACTTAAACAATCTTGCATCAACATCATCTTAATGGCGCAAGAGAATCTAAATTACTTAACCAATCATACATCAACTTTATTTAATCGCACAAGAGTATACAAATCCAAAAACAATCTTACATCCACATAATCAATAGCGCAAGAGTAATTCTCAACTTTATTTTCATGGCGCAAAAGTGATCATCAATTCTATCTTCATTGTGCAAGGAATCTAATCACAAAACAAATTCTACATCCACATAATTAATAGCGCAATGCCACTTGAAAAAAACTCTCACCATGGCCCAACTACAAATGACACATATCAATAAATTTGTGGTAATTACCATTTATGAACCATTTCACCAATGGTTTACCTAAATTTGGCATACATTAATATGATTGACGCATTTAACAACTATAAGCCTTCCAACTATAGTTCATCTATAAATAACACTTATCCATATAATCAATGTCATTAGAAACTACAACCCAGTCCCACAATAGTTCATCTATAATTAACATTCATACATATAGTCGATGCATTTAGCACCTATTAAATATGACCAGGATCCCAACGAGAAGAGAAACCACATGACAAGTTATAGGTCCTTTAAGGATGTGTGAATACAAGGGAAGGTTTCAGTTGAATACCTTTCCTAGATCTCACTTCCAAGTATGTGGGTTCCAGGTATGTAAGTAACTTCATCCCCTCTATTCTAAAGTTTTCTTGAATTGTGTTAAGATAAAAGTTCAGAATATGAGCTACGCCAAGGAAAAGGCACTCTAGCATTCAAGAACCACTATCCTAGAGGCCCACAAAATTGAAGAACAATCCCTTGGCTAAGGTATTGATATTCATAGGAGCTTTTATCTGTTGAACCATGTGTAAGTCTAAAATTTCCATTTCATATTATTGCGTTAATAGATTATCTTCTTCCACACGTAGACTAATTTAACCCGAGGTATTATACTTGACATTGGGAAAAAGTTGTTGAGTCCAAATACATGTTCTCAAGGGTTCAATGTGTGGGGAAAATAAATTCTTGTAAAAACTAATAAAGGATTTAAGAGATAGCGAAGGTCAGCAACAAAATAAGACATCAAGCTAAATACAATCTAACTAAGAATATTATATGTAATATAAAAATTTAAGATGCAAAATAGGTGTCTTGTGACAAACCAAGAGCATAAAGTGTAAGATCTTCAACACTATGAAATAATTAATTCAAACAACTTGTATGAGATCATCATGAGCAATGAGGAAAGACTGCTTAACCAGTTACTAAATAAAGTTTAATTAGATAATATATTTAATTATTATTAGTAACCTTGAGAGATTTTTGTTATGTGACGTGGTTAGTTCCAAGGTTGAAAAAGTACGTTTCATATATCAAAATTAGGAAAAGAGGATAGCAAGGAAAGAGGTTATGTTGACTTTCTAACATCTCTTGAACCATTTAAGTTTAATGTTCTTGGATTTATTCGTTTGTTGAAGTTATGATCCACTAATCTTGAAACGTGTACGATACTCGAATGTGAGAAATAAGATTTTGGAAAATAAATGTTGGTGGACCTTCCCAAGTCTTGACCCTAGTTACATCCTTTTCTAGTTTATAAATAGGATATTTTGTTGTAACTTATGTATTAAGGGTGAGTTTATCCACATTTTTTAAATTATGGATTCTCCCCCATGATGGTGAAGGCATGGCAGAAAAAGGCTTGCTATCAAAGTGAGATTTATAAAGATGGATTTGATAGTGAGTTTATCCTCATTTTCAAAGTTATCGATTCTCCTACATGATAGTGAAGGCATGGAACAAACGCATGGCAATTTCTTTTTTCAAAAACACAGAGGTTTGCTGAGTGATATCGCAGGGTAAACGCACAAACGCATGGCAATTTCTTTTCTCAAAAACGTAGAGGTTTGTTGAATGAGATCGCAGGGTAGATGCACAAACGCATGGCAATTTCTTTTATCAAAAACGCAGAGGTTTGATTATTGAGATCGCAGGGTAGATACACAAAAGCATGGCAATTTCTTTTATCAAAAACATAGATTTTTGTTGAGTGAGATCACAGGGTAAATGCACAAACGCATGGCAATTTATTTATAAATAAAATGCAGAGGTTTCAAGATGAATAAAGCAAGACGAATGCACAAACGTTGGGCAATTTCCTCATAGAAAAATGAAGAGAAACCAAGATGAATAAAGCATGGTGAATGCACAAACGCTGGGAAATTTCCTCATAGAAAAATGCAGAGAAACCAAGATGAATAAAGCATGGCGATGCACAAACTCAAGGTAAATTTCATCATAGAAAAACGCAGAGAAACCAAGATGAATAAAGCATGGCGAATGAAAAAACGTTGGGCAAATTCCTCATAGAAAAACGCAGAGAAACCAAGATGAATAAAGCATGGCGAATGCACAAACGATGGGTAATTTCCTCATAGAAAAACGCAGAGAAACCAAGATGAGTAAAGTATGGCGAACTCTTCCTCCGTATTGTTTTAGCTAACCCATCGAACTATAGGTATTATAGAGAATGAATAACATTCTAGCCTCCAACTGAATGATGGTTTTTATCACGACAAGAGGGGTTTAGATCTACAACACATCTTAATTAAAAATTCGATATACAATTCCATAATATTCATATTTTCCTCAGCATGGATTAACATCAATATTCATAACACTTTTAAAATAACAATACAAGATGGAGTACCATAACCAATAATCCGACATTGACGAGAATTGATTATGCCGAAGAACTCCACTTGAAATTGTCCCTCGCTCCTTAACTTGTCAATCCAAGGACTTCACCGGTACCTCCCATCCAACGCTAGGGGGTACTCGTCTTTCCCCTTAGCCCCCCTAGCCGCAAAGGGGCCACGTACAAACCCAACCAGAATCCTCTAGCTCCCAGCTCACCTCGCAAGGTAGAGCCACCACTCTCTCTCAAGTTGGGTATCCCAACTCTCACAAGAAAAACCAGTCACAAATTCGCCAACATAACTTTACCCATAACCAGTGTGCTCCATTGCTCATCTCAACCATTTGTTTTATAGAATTTTTCCATAACTCATCCCCACTTGCACAATTAATTTTCTTTTTAAATAAAATAATTTAGAATTATCTCCCCCTTACACTTATAACCCTTTCCCCAATTTGCACAATTAAATCCACATTTTATTTTAATAAAAGTCAATTTCCCTCATCCATCCTAAAAGCGCTCCTAAAATCACTCCTAGTTGTCTCTTTATTCCCCTTATTTCCAATTAATGACTCACGCCTTACTAAATCTGAGTTGAGTTAAAATATGAATCTTCTCCTAGTTAGACTAGTGTTAACTAGACTCTATATTCATTTCTATGCGTACCCATTCCTTTAACTTTATTCCATTCTTACCTTAAATTTCAATTTTGTAATTACTTGCACATATGTGTATTAAATCAATCTTTAGATTTATTTTATTTTCCTTTAATTTTCAAATTGATTTACTTTATTCCCTCATTATTTAATTTATAAATTTAGTTTTTAGTCTTCTTACTAAATTAGACTTGGGCTTAATTAATTTTTTAATTGCAAAGGCTTAGACTCTTATATGGATTATGATTAATAAATTCAATCCTTAATTAATTAATTGATTGATTGATCTGGCAGTGCTCAATTTTTACAAGGTTAATTATTCGCTCAGGGTTTTCTAGGCCATCTAGATTCATTGACTCAAATTTGATTTACACGACGTGCCCTTTAAAATTCACTTCATTCTCCAAGGGTGTCACTTGTCTTTGACTCAATTTTTTTTCATTTATGTGATGTTCCCTTCAAAACGCACTATGTGCTCCAAGGGTGCCACTCTCCTTTGACTGGTTTTGGTAGTTGTCCAGCCCCTAGAGTCAGCACTCCATTCGGGCGACCTTGTGAGAGACTAAGGACTTCTAAGGAATAAGGACCTTGCCTTATTGCGCACCTCTTAAAAATATTCATGAGCGACTGTTTCAGTCTTCCCTCACGGCATCATGGACCTCTCAAACTAGGTAATCGTTAACATACAATTCGATCCACGGTGGGAGTGCTAGTAAGATATGGCAAGGATGATGCCACACCTCTCCCTCAATATATGGTCTATGTGCATGGCCCCTTTACTCATTATGTGAGTCAGATTGGCAAGAAATCATCAGCCTACATCCATCAACGAAACACTGTCAATGATCCATAAACAACATCATAATATAATCGATCATATGTCACATATGCATAAATGAAATACCTAAAACAATAAACTCCACTCCCTGACTCAATACGGAGTCCAAGGAGATCCATTGATGCCATCAGAATCCTCAATCTATCAAGTGTCCTTTACACTCGGGGGAAACTTCGTCAATAGCATATGTCAATACATAGATATCAAACAACATAAATCATAATCCACTAACATCATCATAAGAATCCATAAGAGAAACAGATAACCGTATACTATAACCAGATCACTTACACACAAGTGTCCTCAAAGAATAATTCAATAACATGTGCTTGCAAGAGCGGGATGTTACAAGTTATTCGTGTATTATTTATATTTATATATTTTTTATATATTTATGTCTGTCATATTTCCTTCCCCTTTAGAAATGATTTTTCCTCAAATAATGTTTATGGAAAGGATTACGTGTTCGTTCTAGCTCACAATGTCTTCATGTGATTCTTTGTTTTTGGTGTTGTCAGGATTGACGATACGAGACGATATGAGTGATGAAGAGTTGAGTAGAAATGTCGAATTGTGAAATGATCAAACCATCCTAATTCAATATTTTGCAAAATGTTACTCTTCCACGATGAATGGTTATCATGAAACTTAATTGTGTTGGTGTCAATATTTATCGGACGATAAATTAGTGGTTTCCATCTTGAATGACATTGATATTTTGATTGGTTAACTTATCTTGTCTTATGACTTGGATGTCAATAAGGAGATTTTATAACATGATTTTCCCTTATCATACTTGTAGTGTTTTCTTGGTTTAATTTCGATATATGATTTTCTTCACACACTGATGTTGTCTTTTTAATGGTTGAATTTTGATTAGTAAGTACATTTGGAGCTACCATCGTTTGTACTCCAACATATGACGTTGTCCTTTTTTTCAGTTAACTTTGCAGCTTCTTGAGATGTGACGTGGATTAGATTTGTAATTGTTCCATTTTCTATAACTTGGATTTGTTCATCAGAAAACTTTAATACTTCATTTTCTATAAGTAGTTCTAGCTTGTTTCCTGGAGACTTCTTATCATTCTTAAGATTTTTTATGTGCATAAGTAGATTTGATTATGATATTTTAAATGCAAATTTTCTTCATTATCTAATTTGTTGAAATCTTTAATGTTTGGATCTTCAAGTTTCTCTTCTTTGAACTTTCTGATTTGTTCTAGTAACCCTTGATTAAGGTTCTTTAAACGAGAATTTTATTCATTTTTTTCATAGGTTCTTCTCAAGATATTGATTCTCTTGTTCCAACTTCTGAATGCATTGTTTTCTATCCTTTAACTTCATGATCTGTGTAAGTAGTTTTTTATTGCGGTATTTTAAGCGAGATTTTTTTTTCGTTTTTATCTATAATAATTTAGACAATTTCTTTTTGCAACCTAGATCTTGACTTTTGATTATCTTGAAGGATCACCTTCAAGATATCTCTAAAGTCTTTTGATGAATGTATTATCAATTTTCACCTGATAGTAGTGTCTATAAATGTCATCATCTTATCCTTATAGGGAAACGTCCAAAACTTTTTCTCCGTGTTTAAAATAAAGATACCTATATTTTTAAACTAGGGTAACCCGATAATGATGTCAATTTCTTCTTTATACATAGTTGTAACATAGAATTGAAATATATACTCATATTTATCAATTGTACCTTGTAACTCCTTAATTTGAAAAATATCTTCCTTTTCAATTATATTCGACTCTAGAATTAATAATTGATTTTCCAAATAAATATTAAAGTAATTTTCATTATGGTCCAAGCTGATAAATTGGAACAAGAATTTATTTTATAAACCCTTTCACTTCTTGTAATTTTTTTAATACTTCCTCGTGTGTGTGTGTGTGTGTGTTTAGTTAGGTATTCTTTATAATGATTTTGCTCAATATTTGCACATGGTTATAGATCTCGTTCACTTTATAAAAGTTCCCTTCTATATTAAAATATCCTCTTTTGAACTCCTAATAAAGCGCGCGTGCACACACACACACACGACTATATATTTGGAACTTATTTCCTCTCACCTTAATTTCATATTTGGATTTTTCCTAGATTGATAAATACCTTTTCATAATAACCTATTTAATTATCCAATATACAACCCTTTTTGGATATTGTAATCTTTGTTAAATAAAGCACGGAACTAGTATAGTCACGACCTTAGATTTGTCAAGGCTTGACTTTTTGATAGAACCTTCACATGTACCTTGGAATACTTCTTAATTAAACATGTAAAGTGAAATTGAGTAGGTTGTATGGAAAATGTATGGATGGTATCAAATGTAATTATTTTTAAATTTTCATTGTACAGACGAAGCAGCATGAAATAGGCTCATCACTGAATTAAATTCTTAATCGGCCACTATGTGGATGAACTACATGAAAGGACAACATCATAGGTAGTATAGACAAGATGTATGGTTGGAATCGTTCGATACTTTGATGTCAATTTAATTTTTGTGGCAGTTGGTACAGATCGAACAAAGTACAAACGTAGCAAAAAATGATGGTTTTGTATGGTAGATGGTGGTTTCTACTTGTACGACAGTTAGCGACTGCTACTAGTACGATGTCTGTACAGAAATATTAATCTTGCAATTGGAATCGAGTTATGTGCAATTGAAATCATGGGTTTGTATTGGACGGATTAATTGCTTGGGTGGTTGTTGTACAGTGGGGTTCCTTCAAGCTACAATATTTTTTTATATTTTTTTGTTCAATTTTGCAATATTCTAGTGTTCTTTTAAGATGTGCAACAAACTCCTTTTTATTTTTCTTTCTTTCTTTTTCAACAAAATTTCTATACTTTAAAATTGCAGCAGAATCACTTGTTTTTTCATTCAATGGAAAATGGTCAAAGGTCGGTTGTGGTTAGTCAACCAGAGACCAAAGAAACTCTAAAAAAAATATTAGTGTGGCCAAAATCTTGTACGTCCAAAGGCCAAGATCATAGACAAGGCTCTAATACCAATGTGGTGCACCAAATCTGGGTCACAAGCTAAATATCCAAAATACTTGAAATATAAAGAAATTCATTTAGGATAATAATACAAATATAAATTGTATGAGTATAAGATATGAGATATGAGATGATTACAAATGAGAAATGAGGGTTGCATATATACCCACGTAGGAGTTCCCTTTCATAAGAGACATGACCTTTCATATGAGGTGTCTCTTCAATAGTAATTAATTGTTAATTACTAGTTATTCATGTATTATTTATATTTATATATTTTATATATATTTATGTTTGTTACATTTTTGGTATTTATATATCTTCATTGATTAAGTGCATCTGCAACTCTATTTTCCTTCCATTTTATGTATTTCATCTTGAATTTGTTTTCATAGATAAACTCCAACCACCTTCTCTACCTCTCATTCATGCGTGGTTGAGTAAATAGGAACTTTAATATATCATGATCAATTATTAGCTCAAATTATGCCAATGAGGTAATTCCTCCACATTTTAAAAGCATGGCAACGATATCTAATTCATGTGTGGGATTATTTATCTCATCTACTTTAGCATATAATAATTGCAGCACATGACTACAAGTAAATTCATAAGTAATGACTCATTTATCCTATTTTGTACATACATCCATGCACATAATGAGATATTCATTCAAATATGAATCTTCAATATGAGAGAATAGGTGAGAAGTTTATTTCGCAATTTGGAGATTTTTCACACTATTGTATCTATTGAAAAATTCTTCCCTTTCTTATAGGGGCATGTGATATCATAAGAAATCCTAGAAAATCCTTCATTGAACCTTTTATAATATGAAACTAAACCCATGAACTATCTTACCTCAAACACATTTTGGGTGAGACCACCCCATTATAGCCTTGTATATTCCTTCTTGAGAAATGATGTTGCCCAAATAGTGGACTTGTTTTTTATAGGTTTGCTAATTTATTCACTTAGAATAAAACATAAATCATCTTCTCTCTCAACCACTAGAATAAGTTCTAAGTGCTATTTATATTTTTTATCGTACAAATTGGTAAGTGTGGACACAAACTAATCTCCCTAACTTCCACGGGAAGCTAGAACAAAACAAGACAGAATATAAACTTCACCTTAGACTTCATTTTCATATAAACTAGTTCATAGAGAAACGCATGACATACCTTTTAAATGACGTTTGATCCTCACTATTGTCATCTTTGTCACTCCATATTTGGATTTGCGGGATGGTGAACCTGTTTAAGAAGCACAAACCAACAAAGAGAGAGAGAACAAAGATATATATATTCCAATGAATTCTATGTATAAGATCAAGGAGTTATACAATAAAAGCCAAGACACCTTTATAGGGAAGAAATGTATCATTGCATTATATTAAAATGGAAAGTGGAGAATACAACCCGTGCCTTGATGTTGCAAGATCCCTTTCAATGTCTCTTTTCTCCAACACACACACCTTTTATCCAATGCCTTTGATGAAGAAGATCCACAATCTGACTTGGAGAGCTAAAACAAACCTATCTCAAGTATAATCTATAGCAGAACTCTTCATGCATATGCAAACCTTAGCCTTTTCCATGAGAGATCCCTCTTTATATAGGGTGAAAGAGGGATGGATGAGGAGATTAGGATTATCCCACTAAATCCGAGAAGCGAGTAAGATCCAAACCAATCAGAGGCCACCTCATGTTCTAGAAGATTCCCTTCTAGAAAATTCGTTAATTTTGGATTTTCCCTTGCTTAAGCATCGTCGCACCCTATGCATAGGAAGCCTGTGATGACGTCGTAGACTATCTTTGGTGCAGAGTGCAACGATCAAGCATTGTCACACCTTAAGCATAGAGCAGGGTGTGACGATCTTCCTTGTCATAGTTTTTGAGGGAGGAAAAGCAAACCACTTTTCTCTTGGAGAAAGTCTCTTTTAATATTTTCAGGGAACGTGGAAGTGAGTTAAGAACATGTCGTCGGTTGATCACTGGGGTAACCAAAATAATGTGTAACAATATCCTTCATAAAATCTATAATACAATAGAATGTTGTCAAGAATTACAAATAAAACTTTATCCAAGTACTTGTAAAATACAATGTTAAAGTAGTTGGTGTGTTAGTTAATCCAAAGAGAATGGTTATGAATTCTCAATGTCCATTTCTACAATTCACAAATGAAACAATTCATATTCATCTTTTCTTCCTTGATGTATGTGATATATTTTAAAAATTCCATAAAATTTATGTCATGCTCATTCATTTCCATTGATACCTTTTTGATATGATGGAATTCATTTACGTTATTTCCATAGTAATGCTCAACAAATTAATTCTACTCAAAAAAAATTTATTTTATTTTTTTTTCATATTTTTTTGGTCGGATGAAAAAAGTTTATTTTTTTCCTTAATAAAATTTAGAGGAATATATGTAGCTTTTTATTGGTGTTGAGGACTTCCCTTGTTTCCTTGATCCATTAGACTACATGAATGGCTTGCATGAGACCCTAGGAGGCATATTAGGGGATTTTTTCTCATTAGAATGAGTTGTAAATACCACGATACCAAAAGAATATGACAACCCATTCAGTGTGCCTCTATGAGTTAGGAAACTAGGGAAATCATTATGGGGACTTTACTTAATCATGGCCAACCCCTTCTTGGTATTGAATAAAAAGTATCCCTCTAATGTTGTTGGGCGAGAGGGAGAGAAGTCTCTAAAGATATTAGAAGAAAATGTCACCTCATCCAATTCCAAAAATAATAGAGAAGACTTTTCTTCAGTCCCAAGAAGAAACCAAGCTCTAGAACTAACATATTTTGGCTATCTAAAAGAGACATTTGTAACCTCCCACCTCATTTGATTCCATATCTAGTAGTATCACACTAACTAATATGAAGGGATTATTATGATTCCTCATAAATATTTTGTTCAACAAAATAAGGTATTCGAACATAGGATGAACACCTTCAGTAACCACTCGCACAACCAGCTCGAAGATCAACACGCTGATGTTTTTACATGGTTGAAACATTCAAAGAGGAAATATTCCATGGCCCCAACCAACATGGTCACTTGAGGAAATATATTAATGCAAAAGAAAAATATTTTTCAAGAGAATTTCTCACAATCGATCATTAGTAAGTGACCCTCCATACTCTTTAAATAGATATCATAGACCAATTGGGTGTTAAGTTAGATCAATGTAGCCATTAAGATCAAGGATAATATGAGATGTTATATCACTCTATGTCTTGAACATATCGTGATTGTTGGATTACATAACTAAAAATGCATACTAATGCATACTAATGAAACACACTTTTACCCGAAGACACATTAGACCAAGTTGATCTTAACTAACTCCTAAGTTTCTAAATATCCTAACATCCCCCCTTAAGAACAACTTGGGATAGGATTGAAGGATTTAAAAAGGTGACACAATAGGAGAAGGAAGGAGGAATTAGATCCTATCCCCTCTTAATGACAACTTCTTGAACTCCTAAATAGATCGAAGTATCGAAAAAATCACTTTTGTAAGATACTTTGGGAAAACCTCTAAAACTTGATCTTTTGTAGGGTAAAAGAGAACTTTAATAACTTGATCATGATTGATATTTCTAATTAAGTACATGTGTATCTCGATGTGTTTGTTGTGTTTGTATTGAACTCGATCTTTGGCGAGCTTTATGGCACTTTGATTGTCACACAAGAGGGTGATTGGATGATGTTGTTCGAATCCAAACTATGAAAGAACATGTCAAATCCACAAGGATTCTTTACTTTCATTAGCCACTACTCGGTACTCTGCTTCTACTGAAGAAAGAGAAATAGCATGGTGTTTCTTACAAGCCCAAGTGATAGGTCCAAAACCAAAGCTAAAAACATAACCTGCAGTAGATTTTCGATCATTAGGGTCATCAGTGTCCACTGCAGGTTATGTTTTCAGCCTTGGTTCAGGACCTATCACTTGGGCCTGTAAGAAGGCTATTGTACTTTCTTCAGCAGAAGCAGAGTATTGAGCAGTGGTAAATGCAAGTCAGGAAGCCTTGTGGCTTCGACAGATCCTTTTAGAGTTTGGATTCCAGTAGCAACATCTGACTAGTCTTTGGTGCAATAATTAGAGTGCCATCAAGCTCGCCAAAGACCCGGTTCAACATCAGCGTAGAAAACACATCGAGCTACACATGCACTTCATCAAAAATATCATTCATGATCAATTTATTGAAGCTCTCTTTTTCCCTACAAAAGATCAAGTTGCAGACATTTTCACAAAGTCTCTTACAGAAGTGAAGTTTTCCAAACTTCAATCTATGTTAGGAGTTTAGGAAGATGTCATTAAGGGGGGTAGGATCTAATGCCTCCTTCCTTATCCTATTGTGTCACAATTGTAAATCCTTCAATCCTATCCCAAGTTGTTCTTAAGGGGGGATGTTAGGATATTTAGACACTTAGGAGTTAGTTAAGATATACTTGGTCTAATGTGTCGTTAGGTAAAAGTGTGTTTCTTAGTGTGTGTATTTAGTATGCATTAGTATGCATTTGTAGTTAGGAAATATGATGGTCACGATATGTTCCCGACATAGAGTGATCTGATGGTTCATACTCTCCTCGATCTTAACGACTATTGATCCATGGCTTAACACCCGATTGGTCCATGATCTCTATTAAAAGAGCATGGAGGTTCATTTGCCGATGATAGATTGTGAGAAACTCCTTTGCAAAATCTCTCTGTAATATTTTTCTTTTGCATTAATAAACTGCTCCAAGTGGCCACGTTGGCTGGGGTCATGGATGTTTCCCCGTAGGGGTTTTACCATGATAAAAAATCGGTGTGTTGATCTTTGATATGTTTATGTGAGTGGTTACTGAAGGTGTTCGTCCTCTGTTGGAATACCTGTGTTGTCGAACATGGTATCAGATCTTGTTTGAAGATCTTCTCCTATTATAGATCGAGATCATGAAGTCGAGTTACCTCATCTCCATTTTTTGTCATTTCCATACATTTATGGGTTGGGAGGATTATTCCATTGCGTCTTGAGCACTCGTTTCATTCAGGTACACTTTTTGTTTCATTCAAGAACACTTTTTGTTTCATTCGAAAAGGTTTCTGTTTGCCCAAGATATGACCATTACAGTCAGATCCAGAGGTATAAAGCTTGAATACACATTTTTTTAATTTTTGCGGAGTAGTGTTTTGGTTTTATTTCGGTTTTGTATTATTTATTTCTGGGTTGTTACTCTTTTATATCTGTGTATGCTCTTTTCCCCCACACCCTGTGTGATCTCAGCAAATCATAAACATATAGGAAAAGGTGCATCTTTCAGGTAAGCTAACCAAGATCTAACCCTTGTTGTCATCGAGAAGCGAATTTTTTTCTTGTGTGAAAAGAGTTTTTTTTAGCACGCTCTCCAAAGTCATCTTCAACAACAACAATAACACCCCCAATCCTCCTTCTAAACATTACAATTTGTTTTGCTAGACCATTTGGTTAAAAGTTGCCTTATTAAGTAAGAGGTCTTGAGTTCAAGTCTCTCTTTTGTTACTTTTTTTGAGAAAGTTCATGCTAAAATTGTAAAGTGTATTTCACTTCAAGTATAAAAGTAAATCACTATAAGTAGCTTTAATATTTTATTTTAGAGTTATTTATTTTGCATGCAACTTTTTTGATATAAAGTAACTTCATTGTAAAAGTGATCCCCACTTCTCTTTATAAAAGTGGATCACTTCATAAAGCAACTTACACTATCACGTGGTCATTTGGTTGTCGTTTATGCATTTTTTTAAAAGGGAATAACTCTCATATCCGAAGTCTGTTTTCAGTGTCGTTTTTTTTAAAACCACATAATGTTTCGAGCTATTTCCATTTAGATCATCAATTTCAGTTTTTAAATTCATATTATTTGCATATTTAATATGGATTCTACAAGTAATCTCTTACTTACCAGCATCAACTACTTCCAATGGAAATCCCATATGGAGGATTTATTAAGAAGTAAAGGCTTGTACGAGATTACCTTGGGAAAGGAAACAACACTGACTAATGATGATAAGAAAGCCAAATGGGATAATAAGAATGACGAAGCACGTGGATTAATCGAAATGTCCATCTCTCTTGATTTAAGGTTCCACCTTCAATCAATTGATAAACCCAAAGAATCTTGGGAAAAGAGTGAATCTGTGTTTGGTAAACACAATATTATTGGAGCACAACAGTTAGAAAATCAAGTACTAACTTTAAGTCCAAGTGATTTTTCTTGCATGGAAGACTATCTATCTAAGTTTAAAACACTCAGAACTTTATGTGAAGAATGTAAGATAAAGATAGATGAAGATCATTGCATCTATCTTATTCTTTCTAAGCTAGGAAGTGCATATTTTGTGTTTGTATATACCTTTTATGCCATGCAAGAGGTTCTAGGGACAACTTATCAAAAACCCACTCTTGAGAACTTTTGTGATGCTTTGATTAGAGAGAAATATAGGCTAGTACAACTTGGAGTGATCAACACTGCAGGTACCTCCAACAAAGCCTTAGTTGTCCATCAGAAAGATAAACCCAAGAATCCCAAGAAACAACATCCTCGTCACAACAACAAGCAATATAAGGATCCCAAACCCACTCAGATAGCTTCCTCTCCTAATGGTGATAAAGGAGAAAAATATAAAAGTAAGAAGACTGACAGACATTGCAAATTTTGTGATAAAGATGGTCATGATGAGTCCAAATGTTTCAAGAAGATGGCAGCTTTAGAAGCAACGATGAAGAAGTACAACATCAGCATTGATTCT